>JADBJO010008907.1:0-37500 GCA_016801955.1 Conus betulinus | reverse complement strand
GTGTTTGTTTGATTGTTGGTGTATTTCATTTATTGTTAAAAAAAGAAGAAAACAAAAAAGATGAGAGAAAGTCGGTTGTTTCGCTTGCCGAGGCGCACTGTGAGCGGCGGATTCCCGCTCCTTTCCTGGCAGCCAGACAGAAGGCTGGAAGCTGGAAGATCCCAATCTGACTGTCGTTACTGGAAGATGGAAGATCCCTGCCTGGAAGATGGAAGATCCCAAAACTGACTGTCTGTTATTGGAAGATGGAAGATCTTAAACTGACTGGTACTGGAAGATGGAAGATCCCAAATGACTGTTGTCTGGTAATGGAAGATGGAAGATCTTAAAACTGACTGACTGGTACTGGAAGATGGAAGATCCCAAACAGACTGGTACTGGAAGAGGGAAGATCCAAACTGACTGTCTGGTACCGGAAGATGGAAGATCCCAAACTGACTGTCTGGTACTGGAAGATGGAAGATCCAAACTGACTGTCTGACACTGGAAGATGGAAGATCCCAAACTGACTGTCTGGTACTGGAAGATGGAAGATCCCGAACTGACTCTGTCCTGTACTGGAAGATGGAAGATTCCAAAACTGACTTCTGGTACTGGAAGATAGAAGATCCCAAACTGACTGTTCTGGTACTGGAAGATGGAAGATCCCAAACTGACTGTCTGGTACCGGAAGATGGAAGATCCCAAACTGACTGTCTGGTACTGGAAGATGGAAGATCCTAAACTGACTGTCCGGTACTGGAAGATGGAAGATCCCAATCTGACTGTCTGATACTGGAAGATGGAAGACCCCAAACTGTCTGGTACTGGAAGATGGAAGATCCCAAACTGATTGTCTGGTACTGGAAGATGGAAGATCCCAAACTGACTGTCTGGTACTGGAAGATAGAAGATCCCAAACTAACTGACTGGTACTCTCTCAAATCCAAACAAACCAATGCTCTTGACTTTTTTTTTCCCGGAGAATTGCGAAAAAACTAGTTTTTAAGTAAGGTTTACAGATTTATTTTAAGCAGAATTATACTATGATCAGATTAGTTAAGTTGTCAAATATTTATATACGCAGAATAAACAGAATCAGTCGTAATTAAGCACAGTTTTTTTTTCTGCAGATTAATAGAAAACTATATCCCTGCAAGATGCACTAGTTCACCTGCAACATGCGAAGTTCTTACATAATTGTGCTGGCACCGCCTTCTCTACACACTGTGCTGGTTTTTTTGTATGTTGTTTCATATCATTTCTTGTCTGTCTGAGGCCTTCGTTTTGTTCATAACCCACTTAAAGCTATTTTAGTTTGAACACTGCATTATTTTCTTCAGTGAAACACATATGTGCTTATGTTGTTTAATATCCTTTCTTGTCTGTTCTGAGGCCTTCGTTTTGTTCATAACCCGTTTAAAAGCTATTTTAGTTTGAACACTGCATTATTTTCTTCAGTGAAACAGATTGTGTTTTATCAAAGGATCAGAATTGTCCGTAATTGTCATTCATTGTGGTGATTAATTTTTGTGAGACTGAGCTTTATTGTGTGATACATTGATCATTCTCCGATGGTGATATTTATTTTCTATACAAAAATTAAGCTTTATATCGTGTGTTTCAGCTTGAATATTCTTATACGTCGCTATTAACCTATCAGGATATTGAGTTCTACCGTGAATGATGATACAGAGATTATGTATCAATGGCGATATTTATCAGGATACAGCTTAGCTGTGTTCGATATAGTGATTATTCTTTCATGGCAATTACTTATCGGAACACTCAGTTTTACCGTGTGTGATAAATTGATTATTCTCATATTATGATAATCAATCACACCACATTAGTATATAGTAATAGGCTTGCGCGCGCTCACGCGTTTGTGTATGCGCGCATGCGCGCGCATGAGTGGGTGTGCATGTATGAAACGCACGCGTACGCGTGTGCGTACTCGCACATGTTCATGTGTGTATGCATGTATGTATGAGTGTTCTCGCGCGTCTGTGCTGACGGATCATATGTGCGATGTGCACACGAAATACGCGCACGATCACGTGTACTGACATTGGCATGTACACACAAAAAGTACTCACAACGGCGCTAGTATGCGTATACGCGCGCACATGCGAAACTATGACGTCACAGTGAGATGCCGTCAATGTCTTCGGCGTGCTGGAGCTACCAACGACACTGGAATGGTGCCAAGGTCCGATGTTGTCACATGAAAACACACCGTCACTGCAACAGGGACAAAAAAAATAATGTCACCGAATGTTTGTCACTAGAAACACTCAGTCACTGCAACAGCGACAAAAAAATAAATGTCACCGAATGTTGTCACTAGAAACGCACCGTCACTGCAACAAGGACAAAACAATAATGTCACCGAATGTTGTCACTAGAAACACACCGTCACTGCAACAGGGACAAAAAAAATAATGTCACCGACTTTAACTGAACTTTTCAATCAGACACCAGCTTTGCCATTTATTAATGTATTTCACCCAAAGATACAGCTTTGCCGTTTATTAATGCATTTCACCCAAAGATACCAGCTTTGCCGTTTATTGCTGTATTTCACCCAAAGATACCAGCTTTGCCATTTATTAATGTATTTCACCGAAATATGCCAGCTTTACCATTTATTCATGTATTTTATCCAAAGATGCCAGCATTGCCATTTATTAATGTATTTCACCCAAAGATGCCAGCATTGCCATTTATTAATGTATTTCACCCAAAGATGCCAGTTTTGCCGTTTATTGATGTATTTTCACTCAAAGATGCCAGCTTTGCCATTTATTGATGTATTTCACTCAAAGATGCCAGCTTTGTCGTTTATAAATGTATTTCACCGAAAGATACCAGCTTTGCCATTTATTAATGCATTTCACCCAAAGATACTAGCTTTGCCATTTATTAATGTATTTCAACTAAACTCACTGCCAGCGGTCTTTAACACACTGTTGATTTTTTTTTTTTCCAAGTTTTTGAGGGTTGAGGTGATGGTTGATTGGTTAAGTTACATAGTTACAGGGATATTTTCTGATTTGTACACATTTTCTTTCTCTTTATTCTGATTTTGTTTTCTAATCACTACACAATTTGATTATTATTTTTTTCTATCTACTTTTTTTTCCTACATGGTTTCGAGTTATATGCAAAGTACTTATCGTGTAATTCATCATCTTTATAAGTATTTGTATTTGACAGCAATGTGACGTGTGTTTGATTTGTAGTCAGTATGCATTGGAATTGTGCTTCTCTCTTTGTCGTCCTTCTGTTAAGAGTAATGGTAGACAATGGCGCGTTTAAAAAAAAGTGTGTGTGTGTGTGTGTGTGTGTGTGTGTGTGTGTGTGTGTGTGTGTGTGTGTGTGTGTGCGTGTGCGCGCGCGCACGCGCGCATGGTCGTGAACTAACATTTTTCATGGTCGTGAACTTACATTTCTCATGGTCGTGAACTTACATTTCGTATATACTAGTCACATAAAGTTAAGCACAGGCCTTTGCACACAGGGGGTTGATTCATCCCTTCAAAAAACATTGGTTTTTTGTTATGCGGCAACCAATGATGGAATCTCACACAGCAGTGTGTAATCCAGCCTGTGTCAACTGGTAGTGCGCACGGGGGTCTTGGTGACCTCGTTACCGCGCGGGATAAAAAGTGCAAAGTTGCGTTAACTGTGCCTGTTTTGCATCAAGCTTGCTGGCGACACACAGATGTGTAAAATGAAAAAAATCTTTTTTTTTCCGTGCAAGAGCAGTCTCTCAAGTGAGTTTTATGCCCCTTCTTTTGGCTGTTTAAGCGCGGGGTTGGTTACTGTCAGCCCTTTTCTCACCATGCCACCACGAAGAAAACTTAGCACCTTTGACAAAACCAGGGCGATTGCGTGGATACAAGATGGCATTGCAAAGGCTGAAGTGGCGCGACGACTTGGTGTGCATCATTCAGTTATTGTTAGACTGAATCAGCGTTTTAGGGCGACCAACAGCGTTGAAGAGAGGCCACGGTCAGGTCGGCCTAGGCAGACTACTCCCAGAGAAGATCATTTCATCGAGAGGCAGGCCCTATTGCAGCGGGATACCACTTCCACCAGCATCCAAAGGCAGCTTCGTATGGCAAATAACACCATCCTCAGCCGTCAAGCCATACGAAACCGTCTTCACCACTTCGGCCTCAGATCACGTCGCCCAGCTGTTCGACCACGACTGCTAGCAGCCCATAGGCTGGCTCGCCGAGCTTTCTGCCATCGTCATGTGAGATGGAACCAACAACAGTGGTCCCAGGTCCTCTTTTCAGATGAGTCGCGGTTTAGTCTTGAACACAATGACGGCCGAACTAGAGTTTGGAGGCGTGTTGGTGAACGTTACATTGATGCAGCTGTTCGCCAGACCAGGGCCTTTGGGGGGGAGGATCTGTTATGGTATGGGGGCCCTTCAGCCTCCACCACAACACACCACTCTACCCATATGATGGAAACCTCACAGGCATCCGCTATCGGGATGAAATCCTGGCGCCTTTCGTTGTTCCGACCATGCAACGGATAGGACCCATGGCAGTCTTCCAAGACGACAATGCTCGGCCACATAGGGCCCGGGTGGCCGAAAACTTCATTGTGCAGGCCGGCATCAACAGGATGATCTTCCCGGCGTATAGTCCCGACCTCAATCCCATCGAGCATATGTGGGATGAGTTGGGGAGACGTGTGAAGGAGAACCATCCACCTCCCAGAGACCGCCAGGATCTCTTCCAAATGCTGCAACTGGAATGGCAGAGAATCCCTCAGAGGGTCATCAGAACACTGGTCAACTCGATGAGGAGTCGCTGCGTGGAATGTCTCGCCAATGGCGGTGGCCACACCCACTATTGAAATGATTTTGTGAACTGAACAGATTTTGCGAACTTTGATTTCGACCCATCCTCTGTTTAATTGTCTGTAAATCAACAACCGTTCATTCGATCCCAATGAAATTCAATGTACGTTGGAACAAGATAATGAATTAAATCTGTTCCCAATTTCAAAATCGTGGCTTTTATATTTTGGAAATTATGCGGGTACATGTAAACTGTGCTTAACTTTATGTGACTAGTATATATTTCATACATGTAACACAGACTGCTTCAAATCGCAATGAAAATCGCGAGCGCGAGCGCGCGTAAGAGCACTCGTGTCTGTGTGTTTGTGCGGGGAGGGGGGGGGGGGGTGTGTGTGTGTGTGTGTGTGTGTGTGTGTGTGTGTGTGTGTGTGTGTGTGTAGGTCGGTCGGTCGGTCGGTCTGTCTGTGTGTGTGTGTGTTTTACTTTGCGTAAATAAAATGTTTTTTTTCACTCTCTGTCTCTCTGGGTAGAAATGTGCGCTGGACATGTTTGATATTGTCAATACTGTGTTCCAGTCAGATAGATTGAAGCCATGACAGTGCAGGGTCAGAAATGCCAAGGAAATAACAGTGGTATTGACAGGACCGCATTGTCAGTGCTCTCAAAATCGGTGGAGAGACAGCGCAGTCTAAGAATGAAGATTTTACCGCGTGATGCTAAAAATGTCATCAATGATCATTACTAGAGCATTTCTAGAGCAGTTTCAGTGGCTTAATGAAGTTTATATCTTGACTGGAAAAAATGAATTGTTGTGAATCGCATGATTGTAGAAGAACGAGTTGGTTTAACACAACCTAGTCAGAAAGGGGAAAACAGGGCGGTAATTTGTCACGCCGTCAAGATCAAGTGAAGGTTTCTTTAGCAGAGGCTCTGTCTGAAAACACTAGCATTTATCAGAACATTCTCCAGAAGTGAGGGGTTCGTTCATTATGTCGATAGCAGAGGGCAAGAGAACGTCGACATGGTCCAGAAACAGATTTGAAGGTAAGGATCAAGTTCGAATAGATCGAGAGGAGAAGAGAGAATTGTACCTTGGACTATAGACCCGAGGTCACAGGGATAAACTAGTTAGATGCCTGTTACTGCAGCAGGACTTAATGAGAGCAGGTAAATGAGGTGAGGCGGGGTCGATGTTGCTTCTTAGTGTATTGAGTTTGCGCTGAAGTATAGGAGGAAACAGAGTGGAAGCGGAGTTAATGGAAGAGTCTTAACAACCGGCGCTGTTTTCCCCCAAGCCTAGTCACTGTTTAGCCACCTGAAGCAGACGACCACGTGAGACTCTCTCCTTCATTTTGTTACTGTGATATATTGAGTTAGCGCGATGAATTGTTTTAGTGATAGGGTGATTTTGTGTGTGTGTGCATAATTAAAAGAATTGTGTAAGGACACCCTACCTGGTTTGCACCTCCATCTCTCCATGCTGTGCTGGCGTTGCTTGGTTGCCGGCCTTGTTTAGCAGTGGCGCTGTACCCGGGATCCCCGCCGGATGACACCCTTCCTCTGGTGGATGGGGTGGACGTCATTATGGATAGACGCCTGGTCAGGTCCTGCATCGGATACTGCAGTCCGGTAGAGCTGCCTGTAGTGAGAGAGGCTAGCTGTGGGTGGGGATGGTCAGGTCCTGTAGTGAGAGAGGCTAGCTGTGGGTGGTGGGAGAGTAGTGAGAGAGGCTAGCTGTGGGTGGTCATGTCCTGTAGTGAGAGAGGCTAGCTGTGGGTGGGGGTGGTCAGGTCCTGTAGTGAGAGAGGCTAGCTGTGGGTTGGATGGTCAGGTCCTGTAGTGAGAGAGGCTGTGGGGTGTGGGTGGTCAGGTCCTGTAGTGAGAGAGGCTAGGTGTGGGTGGTGGTCAGGTCCTGTAGTGAGAGAGGCTAGCTGTGGGTGGGGGTCAGGTCCTGTAGTGAGAGAGGCTAGCTGTGGGTGGGGGTGGTCAGGTCCTGTAGTGAGAGAGGCTAGCTGTGGGTGGGGGGTGGTCAGGTCCTGTAGTGAGAGAGGCTAGCTGTGGGTGGGGTCCTGTAGTGAGAGGGCTAGGTGGGTGGTCAGGTCCTGTAGTGAGAGAGGCTAGCTGTGGGTGGTCAGGTCCTGTAGTGAGAGAGGCTAGCTGTGGGAGAGGTGGTGGTTGTCAGGTCCTGTGGTGGGTGGTCAGGTCCTGTAGTGAGAGAGGCTAGCTGTGGGTGGTCAGGTCCTGTAGTGAGAGAGGCTAGCTGTGGTGGTGAGGAGGCTAGCTGTGGGTGGTCAGGTCCTGTAGTGAGAGAGGCTAGCTGTGGGTGGTGGGTCCTGTAGTGAGAGAGGCTAGGTCCTGTAGTGTGTGAGAGAGGCTAGCTGTGGGTGGTCAGGTCCTGTAGGAGAGAGGCTAGCTGTGGGTGGTCAGGTCCTGTAGTGAGAGAGGCTAGTAGGGTGGGTGGTCAGGTCCTGTAGGAGAGAGGCTAGCTGTGGGTGGGGGTGGTCAGGTCCTGTAGTGAGAGAGGCTAGCTGGGTGTGGGTGGTCAGGTCCTGTAGTGAGAGAGGCTAGCTGTGGGTGGTCAGGTCCTGTAGTGAGAGAGCTGTGGGTGGGGGTGGTCAGGTCCTGTAGAGAGAGGCTAGCTGTGGGTGGAGTGGTCAGGTCCTGTAGTGAGAGAGGCTAGCTGTGGGTGGGGGTGGTCAGGTCCTGTAGTGAGAGAGGCTAGCTGTGGGTGGGGGTGGTCAGGTCCTGTAGTGAGAGAGGCTAGCTGTGGGTGGGGGGTGGTCAGGTCCTGTAGTGAGAGAGGCTAGCTGTGGGTGGGGGTGGTCAGGTCCTGTAGTGAGAGAGGCTAGGCTGTGGGTGGGTAGTGGAGAGGCTGCTGTGGGTGGGGTGGTCCTCCTGTAGTGAGAGAGGCTAGCTGTGGGTGGGTCCTGTAGTGAGAGAGGCTAGCTGTCAGGTCCTGTAGTGAGAGAGGCTGTGGCTGTGGGTGGTCAGGTCCTGTAGTGAGAGAGGCTAGGCTGTGGTGTGGGGTGGTCAGGTCCTGTAGTGAGAGAGGCTAGCTGTGGGTGGTCAGATCCTGGAGAGAGGCAGGTCCTGTAGTGAGAGAGAGGCTAGCTGGTGGGCTGGGGGTGGTCTAGAGGCTAGCTGTGGGTGGGGGTGTGTAGTGGGGGTGTGGATGGACAGGTGTAGTGAGAGAGGCTAGTCAGGTCCTGTAGTGAGAGAGGCTAGGTGTGGGTGTGGGGTGGTCAGGTCCTGTAGAGGCTAGCTGTGGGTGGGGATGGTCAGGTCCTGTAGTGAGAGAGGCTAGCTATGGGTCTGGATGGACCAGGTCCTGTAGTGAGAGAGGCTAGCTGGGGTGGGGATGTCAGGTCCTGTAGTGAGAGAGGCTAGCTGTGGGTGGGGGATGGTCAGGTCCTGTAGTGAGAGAGACTAGCTCTGGGTGGGGGATGGTCAGGTCCTGTAGTGAGAGAGGCTAGCTATGGGTCTGGATGGACCAGGTCCTGTAGTGAGAGAGGCTAGTGTGTGGGTGTGGTGGTCAGGTCCTGTAGTGAGAGAGGCTAGGTGTGGGTGTGGGTGGTCAGGTCCTGGAGTGAGAGAGGCTAGGTGTGGGTGGGGATGGTCAGGTCCTGTAGTGAGAGAGACTAGCTGTGGGTGGGGATGGTCAGGTCCTGTAGTGAGAGAGGCTAGCTGTGGGTCTGGATGGTCAGGTCCTGTAGTGAGAGAGGCTAGCTATGGGTGGGGATGGTCAGGTCCTGTAGTGAGAGAGGCTAGCTGTGGGTGGGGATGGCCGAGGACAACAGACGACACAGAAGTGATCGGAGGTGAGGTCATGAGGCGTTCTTTTTTTTTTTTTCTTCTTTTCTTTGTTTCTCCGCTCAGCTGTCGTCTCCTCTGTGCACCCGCCAGACCAGGGTGTGGCCCTTCACGTGCGTGGGCTGTGTGACAGTCTGTGTAAGGTCACACCTGATCGAAAGTTCCCTGGCTTTGTTGGCATCAGAATGTCTGATCGTAGTGCATGCCGATATCCCTCAGCATTATGCAGGAACCAGGAAGCGGGTTACAGCAGTCAAATAGATCATGGACTTGTTGTTGTTCAAGAACGTTCTTG
This sequence comes from Conus betulinus, assembly GCA_016801955.1. NCBI lineage: Eukaryota > Metazoa > Mollusca > Gastropoda > Neogastropoda > Conidae > Conus > Conus betulinus. Next base: position 28,591 of record JADBJO010008907.1, on the reverse strand, counting down.
TCCGTTTGTCTGTTCTTGCGGCTTGTTGAAGGTCGATACATGCAGAAAAAAAATGAAAACTGTCTGGAGGCAAACAGAGAGAGTCATGGACCAGCTGAAAGGAAGCGTGGGCAGACGGGAAAGAAGCGCAGGAGGAGAACTGAGAGGAGAAACGTTCATGGGTGTGTGACGACCAGTCCACTACCGCTGGAGGGGTGGGATGCGGATTTCATGCTGCCACCCGAAGGGATGAGGTCAAAACACTTGGCTTTGCCATCGCTGTCTTTTAAGCAAGTTTCAGTCAAGGACGTGATCTCAATGTCGTTATTCGTAACGGAAATTGCTCTCTGGATCAGTTACATTCAAGGCATTGAGAAGAGCTAAAGTGAAATGGATTTCATCAGGAGGTCTTTGCATGCAATAGTGGGAAGCACGATCGGTTGTTAGTGAACAGAAGAGGAAAATTCTGATCGCTGATGAATTCTGCCAGGGGTACATACGGAAATGACAGTTGGAATAGACCATAGGAACCGAAGAGCGAAGAGGTCAGGAGGCAAAGAGCGACAAGGTCAGGAGGCAAGAGCGACAAGGTCAGGAGGCAAAGAGCGACAAGGTCAGAAGGCAAAGAGCGACAAGGTCAGAAGGCAAAGAGCGACAAGGTCAGGAGGCAAAGAGCGACAAGGTCAGAAGGCAAAGAGCGACAAGGTCAGGAGGCAAAGAGCGACAAGGTCAGAAGGCAAAGAGCGACAAGGTCAGGAGGCAAAGAGCGACAAGGTCAGAAGGCAAAGGGCGACAAGGTCAGGAGGCAAAGGGCGACAAGGTCAGGAGGTAAAGGGCGACAAGGTCAGGAGGCAAACGGCGTCAGGAAGCAAAGGGCGACAAGGTCAGGAGCCCAAGGACCCGGTGCCATTGCAAATAGTTCAAAGCGGGAGCACACGACTGACGGAGGATATTGCGTAGATCTTGACATGAAATGCCTACCTGTCCGCAATCTCTCAACCCCTCGTTTTGCATTTGCTCGGATGTGTTGGAGGGAAAGGTGAAATGACAGGCCAACACAACTGAAAAGAGACGTGTATACCGACAAAGACATCCCCGAACACAGCATGGCAGATGTACGCCGGGGCACACACATGAATCCATGGCATGAACGAGTCAATAATGAAACACTACAGACTTTCAAAACTCAGGAACAGTTCCATAATGAAATACAGTTCCATAATGAAACATTCTTGACTCAAAACTCATGGCCAAGTTCATGATGAAATACTCTAGTCTCAAAACTCATGACCAAGTTCATGATGAAATACTCTAGACACGAACCTCATGACCAAGTTCATTGTGAAACATTCTAGACCCAAACCTCATGACCAAGTTCATGATGAAACTACACTGAAAACCTCATGACCAAATTCATGATGAAACTACACTGAAACTCATGACCGAATTCATGATGAAACACTTTACACTGAAACCTCATGACCAAATTCATGATGAAACACTTTACACTGAAACCTCATGACCAAGTTCATGATGAAACACTCTAGACTCAAACCTGATGACCAGGTTCATGATGAAACACTCCAGACTCAGACCTGATGACTAACTTAACGATGAAACACTCTAGACTCAGACCTCATGAGCAAGTTCATGATGAAACACTCTAGACTCAAACCTCATGACAAAGTTCATGATGAAACACTTTACACTCAAACCTCAACAACGACATCAATCAACAACAGCACAAAAAACAGTGACAGCTGATGAAGTGTGTGATCCTTAACTGACCGTTCTCTGTCTGTCTGTCTGTGTCTGTCTGTGTCTGTCTGTCTGTCTGTCTGTCTGTCTGTCTCTCTCTCTCTCTCTCTCTCTCTCTCTCTCTCTCTCCTCCTTCAGTCTGTCTGAGTCTCTGTCTGTCTAAATGCACAGACACAGAGAAGAAAAAATATCCACATCTTGTTCCCTCCTCTAATATGGAAATACGAAATGAAAAGCAGCATAAAACAGTTTTTCTGGTAGCCTTCTTGCATGAAAGTCACCAGTTTTAGAGACAAGTAAAGTGCAAGATGCTGCTGCTGCTGCTGCTGCTGCTGCTGCTGCTGCTGCTGCTGCTGCTGATGATGATCATCAACAGCATCATGAACACTTGCTGAGTGCATTCCACCCTGAGATGGAGTTCAAAGGGCCTTACAATAGACATGTTACACAGACATACATATAACACAGCTAAAGGACGAAAAGTGGAGTTAATAAATGTTAACTCGCATACAGACTTAACTCACTCACACACACACACACACACACACACACACACACACACACACACACACACACACACACACACACACACTCACTCACTCACTCACTCACTCACTCACTCACTCACTCACTCACATACACACACACACACACGCACGCACGCACACTCCCGTGCACACACACACACACACACACACACACACACACACACACACACACACACACACACACACACACCACACACTCATCACTCACACACTCACTCACACACTCACTCACACACATACACACACACACACACGCACGCACGCACGCACGCACCCGTGCACACACACACACACACACACACACACACACACACACACACACACACACACACACACACACGCGCGCGCGCGCGCGCGCACGCACGCACGCACGCTTCTGTGCACACACACACAGAGATACACACACACACACACACACATACCCCCCCCCCCCCCCCCCCCCACACACACACACACCCCGCTCCATTCTGTGTACATCTCAGTGTGACAGTTGTAGATGCATTGGGCGAACACCAGAAACGATCGCATGTCAGCTTAGCTGGCAGGTGGAAGACTATTGTGCATAAGTACTGTGGAAGACTATTGTGCATTAGTACTGGCAGGTGGAAGACTATTGTGCATTAGTACTGTGGAAGACTACTGTGCATTAGTACTGGCAGGTGGAAGACTATTGTGCATTAGTACTGTGGAAGACTACTGTGCATTAGTACTGGCAGGTGGAAGACTATTGTGCATAAGTACTGTGGAAGACTATTGTGCATTAGTACTGGCAGGTGGAAGACTATTGTGCATAAGTACTGTGGAAGACTATTGTGCATTAGTACTGGCAGGTGGAAGACTATTGTGCATAAGTACTGTGGAAGACTATTTGTGCGTTAGTACTGGCAGGTGGAAGACTATTGTGCATTAGTACTGTGGAAGACTATTGTGCATTAGTACTGGCAGGTGGAAGACTATTGTGCGTTAGTACTGTGGAAGACTAATTGTGCGTTAGTACTGGCAGGTGGAAGATTATTGTGCATAAGTACTGTGGAAGACTATTGTGCGTTAGTACTGGCAGGTGGAAGACTAATTGTGCGTTAGTACTGGCAGGTGGAAGACTAATCGTGCGTTAGTACTGGCAGGTGGAAGACTATTGTGCATTAGTACTGGCAGGTGGAAGACTATTGTGCATTAGTACTGGCAGGTGGAAGACTATTGTGCATAAGTACTGTGGAAGACTATTGTGCATTAGTACTGTGGAAGACTATTGTGCATTAGTACTGGCAGGTGGAAGACTATTGTGCATTAGTAATGTGGAAGACTAATTGTGCGTTAGTACTGGCAGGTGGAAGACTATTGTGCATAAGTACTGTGGAAGACTATTGTGCATTAGTACTGGCAGGTGGAAGACTAATTGTGCGTTAGTACTGGTAGGTGGAAGACTAATTGTGCGTTAGTACTGGCAGGTGGAAGACTATTGTGCATTAATACTGGCAGGTGGAAGACTATTGTGCATTAGTACTGGCAGTTGGAAGACTATTGTGCGTTAGTATTGGCAGGTGGAAGACTATTGTGCATTAGTACTGGCAGGTGGAAGACTAATTGTGTGTTAGTACTGGCAGATGGAAGACTAATTGTGCGTTAGTACTGGCAGGCGGAAGACTATTGTGCATTAGTACGGTGGAAGACTATTGTGCATTAGTACTGGCAGGTGGAAGACTATTGTGCATTAGTACTGGCAGGTGGGAAGACTATTGTGCATTAGTATTGGCAGGTGGAAGACTAATTGTGCGTTTAGTACTGGCAGGCGGAAGACTATTGTGCATTAGTACTGGCAGGTGGAAAGACTATTGTGCATTAGTACTGGCAGGCGGAAGACTAATTGTGCATGTCTAATTGTGCATTAGTACTGGCAGGTGGAAGGCTATTGTGCATTAGTTCTGGCAGGTGGAAGACTATTGTGCATTAGTACTGGTGGAATGTCATGATATCAATCTTGTCATGTCTAATTGTGCATTAGTACTGGCGCAGAGAATTCCTGTTATCCTGTGATCTTATCATGTCTTCATAGAGGCAATCAAAATGATGGGCACACTTTATTTCGATCTGATCAGCTCTTAATGAAATCAGACGACACGCTCTTGCTTTTGATCAGAGAGAGAGAGAGAGAGAGAGAGAGAGAGAGAGAGAGAGAGAGAGAGAGAGAGAGAGAGAGAGAGAAGAGAGAGAGAGAGAGGGAGAGAGAGAGAGAGAGAGAGAGAGAGAGAGAGAGAGAGAGAGAGAGAGAGAGAGAGAGAGTAACGTAAATAAATTATTCGGATTTGGAATCGAATTCTCTGTTTGCTATTGTCTGTCTATCCTGCCTCTCTCCGTAAATAAATTTCCGGTTTCTTCTGCCTCTTTCTCTGTCTGTCGATTTGTCTGTCTGTCTGTCTGTCTGTCTCTGTCTGTCTGTCGGTCGGTCGGTCGGTCGGTCTCTCTCTCTCTCTCTCTCTCTCTCTCTCTCTCTCTCTCTCTCTCTCTCTCTCTCTCTCTCTCTCTCTCGTTCTCTTATAATATTTCATTTCACTGCACGTTGTAGTCCCTACTCAGGGCGAGGACTGGATGTAAAAAAAGCGCGTCAGTGCTTATCTATTATCCTCGGAAATAAAGAATTTCCTATCTTCTCCTCTCTCTCTCTCTCTCTCTCTCTCTCTCTCTCTCTCTCTCTCTCTCTCTCTCTCTCTCTCTCTCTCTCTCCTCTCTCTCTCTTCCTGCCACGTCCTCATTCACCCCGTCTCGGCTTCTCGCTCTCCCTCTCGCTATCTCTTCTGCACCTACGCATTTATCTCTTGACCTCAACCCCCCACCCCCACCCCCCATTCCCCCCCATATCTCTCTCCATCACGTCGCTGCCTCCTTTCTCGATCTTCACTTAAACTTAATATGACCTTCCTTTCAATAGAATGCACATTTGGAGACACACATCACCTCGAATTGACCTTTGCTGTTCAGAGGCAACGCCTAAAGCTCTAAAAACGTTTCTCAAATTCGATGTCCTGGTCCTGTTGCGCAGCGTGACATCGGAGAAAGGGAGATGGGGAAAAAATAGGGGGATACTGTGTCATCTGATCAATGTCCCCCGTTGGCTGTCTCTCTCTCTCTCTCTCTCTCTCTCTCTCTCTCTCTCTCTCTCTCTCTCTCTCTCTCTCTCTCTCTCTCTCTCTCTCTCTCTGTGTCGCTGTCTCTCTCTGTCTCTCTCTCTGTCTCTCTCTGTCTCTCTCTCTGTGTCTCTGTCTCTCTCTGTCTCTCTCTCTCTGTCTCTCTCTGTTTCTCTCTCTCTTTGTCTCTCTCTCTCTCTCTTTGCTCTCCTCTCTCTGTGCCTCTGTCTCTCTCTCTCTCTGTCTCTGTCTCTCCTCCTGTCTCTGTCTCTCTGTCTGTTTCTATCTGTCTCTGTCTCTCTCTCTTTCTCTCTCTCTCTCTCTCCACCTTACACTGGTCAATCTGCCCTCGTCGTTTTCTTTCTCTGTCCCGAATCTCCTCCCTCTCTCTCTGTCTTGCTGTCTGTCGCACTCTGTCTGTCTTCTTCTGTCTGTCTCTCTGTCTCTTTCTCTGTCTGTCAGTCTGTCTGTCAGTTTGTCTATCTGTCTGTCTCTCTCTCTCTCTCTCTGTGGTCAACCTGTCCTCGTTTTCTTTCTCTGTCCCTATCTCCACCCCCACACCCTTTCTCTCTCTTTGTGTCTGTCTTTCTCTATCTGTCTGTCTGTGTCTCTCTCTCTGTCTCTGTCTTTGTTTCTGTCTGTCTGTCTGTCTGTCTGTCTCCTTTCTCTCTCTTTCTCTCCCCTCCCTCCCCCTCCCTCTCTCTCTCTGTCTCTCTCTCTCTCTGTCTCTCTCTCTCTCTCCTTCCCTGCCCCCCCTCCCCCCCCCCCCCCCCCCCCCAGTGAAGTGAACGCAGGTTATCGTTGTATGCCCGGAATGAAGACGGAGCAGAACGCCAGAGAAGGGCGATGAAAGAGAGGAAACGCACCGAGTCCACTGCCGCCCGTGCCGCAGAAGGCGGGGGCCACTTTCCCATTGATCTGATTGTTCAGCAGTGTCTCTCGCTTCAGGCAGCATATTTCAGGCTGGGCCCTTATGTCATTTTCCCGCGAACTTTCCTGCTAAAGCTTAGCTAGCAGGGAACCCATCCTGTATGGACACCAGCCGTGAGATCGAAGCCAAGTGACACGGTAGAGTTTGACAGGATACACAAAGTAACCGGCAACACAGTAGAGTTTGACCGGGTACACAAAGTAACCAGCAACACAGTAGAGTTTGACAGGATACCCAAAGTGGGGTTTGACAGGGTCCACAAAGCTAACCTCCAGCACACTAGAGTTTGACAGGATACACAAAGCAGAGTTTGACAGGGTACACAGAGTAACCTCCAACACACTAGAGTTTGACAGGATACACAAAGTAACCAACACCACAGTGGAGTTTGACAGGATACACAAAGTAACCAGCGACGTAGTAGAGTTTGACAGGATACACAGAGTAAACCAGCAACACTGTAGAGTTTGACAGGATACACAGAGTAACCAGCAACACAGTAGAGTTAGACGGGATACACAAAGTAACCTCCAACACAGTAGAGTTTGACAGGGCACACAAAGTCACCAACACCACAGTAGAGTTTGACAGGGCACACAAAGTAACCAACACCACAGTAGAGTTTGACAGATTGCGCAAAGTAACCAAAAACACTTTAGAGTTTGACAGGGTACACAAAGTAACCAACACCACAGTAGAGTTTGGCAGATTATACAAATTACCAACAACACTTAAGAGTTTGACAGGGTACACAAAAGTAACCAGCAACACAGTAGAGGTTGACAGGGTACACGAAGTAACCAGCAACACAGTAGAATTTGACAGGGTACACAAAGTAACCAGCAACACAGTAAAGTTTGACAGGGCACACAAAGTAACCAGCAACACAGTAAAGTTTGACAGGGTACACAAAGTAACCAGCAACACAGTAAAGTTTGACAGGGTACACAAAATAACCAGCAACACAGTTGCGTTTGAGAGTATACACAAAGTGACCAATACCACAGTAGAGTTTGACAGGGTACACAAAAAGTAACCAACACCACAAAAGAGTTGACAGGGTACAGAAAGTAACCAGCAACACAGTGGGGTTTGACAGGGTACACATAGAACCAACATCACAGTAGAGTTTGACAGGGTAAAAAAAAAAAAAAATAGCCAGCAACACATGACACAATTTGACAAGAAACACAGAGTAGCTAAAACACGGGACACGGTTTGACAGGGTACAGAAGAAATCTTAAATAAATGTCAGCGAACCGCCCAGAGAAACGTGGACAAACGAGTCACAAGACAACGCGTTTCGACCTCTTAGGTCTTCTTCAGGTGAAACAAAGACGAACAAAATAACGAAAATGCACTTAGCTTTGATCGCTTCAGATTGCGTTTGAGAGTATACACAAAAAGTTGACAGGGTACACGAAGTAACCAGCAACACAGTAGAGTTTGACAGGGTACACAAAGTAACCAACACCACAGTAGAGTTTGACAGGGTACACAAAGTAACCAATACCACAGTAGAGTTTGACAGGGTACACAAAAAGTAACCAGCACCACGAAAGTAACCAATGTCAGCAATCTGAAGCGATCAAAGCTAAGTGCATTTTCGTTATTTTGTTCGTCTTTGTTTCACTGAAGAAGACCTAAGAGGTCGAAACGCGTTGTGTGTTGCCTTGTGACTCGTTTGTCCACGTTTCTCTGGGCGGTTCGCTGACATTTATTTAAGATTTGTTTAGATTTCCGCCTGCAGTCATTTCACTTTGCAACCAGGGTACAGAAGGTAAGACAGCAAGCAGTTGGACAGGATACTCAACGTAACCAACAACCTAAGAGTTCTTGACAATGAAATTCACGTTCATAAACGAATTTATAATGGTTCTAACTACATTCCACATTCGCCACACTTTCGTACATTTGATTTGTATTTCAAAGCTTTTCTTAGCCGTTAATTTGTTTTCCCTTATTAGTGCGCGCGCGCGTGTGTATGTACAAATAAATGTGTATATATATGTAATGTGGTGTGTGTAATATATAAAAGTCATATATATATATATATATATATATATATATATATATATATATATATATATATATATATGTACACATATACATCCCTTTTGTCACATTGTCACACACAAACAGGATGAAAGTGTCAATATTCCAAGCATTGGTACAGAAATAAACCCAGACGCTGTGTATCAAACTTGGCAGTGGAATGTCCACCAGTAAACAGAACACACAGATTTGCATGAAGAGCAAGTGTCACTGCAAGAGAAGGAAAAGAGAGAAGGGCGGTGGGCGGGGGGGGGGGGGGGGGGGGGGGGGGTAGGAGGATGGAGGCCCACTTAAAAATAAAAAAAAAGCTAAAAAAGAAAAGTGTGACAAAATTGGAAATTGGAGGAAGAAAAAAAAAAAAAAAAAAAGGGGGGGGGGGGGGGGGGGGGGGAGGGGAAGTGACAAGAAGAAAAAAAAAAGAACAATTAAAAAAAAAAAGGAGAGTTTGACAAGGTACAGAAAGCAAACAACAATAGGCGCAATTAGACAGGGCACACACTATAACCAGCAAGACAGAAGTTAACAGAGCACACAACGTATCTAGTACTACTGCAGAGTTGTACAGGGCACGCAACGTATCGAGTACTACAGCAGAGTTGTACAGGGCACACAACGCATCCAGTACTACAGCAGAGTTGGGCAGGGCACACAACGTATCCAGTAATACAGCAGAGTTGGACAGGGCACACAACGTATCCAGCAATACAGCAGAGTTGGACAGGGCACACAACGTATCCACCGATACAGCAGAGTTCAACACAGCACACAAAGTAACCAACACAGGACACTATTTGACATGGCAGACAAAGTAAACCAGTAACACAGGACAGCTGGACAGGACATACAAAGTAACTCACATCATAGGACATTGTTTGATAGGACGCACAACGTAGGCTAACTCACATCATAGGACATTGTTTGATAGGGCGCACAACGTAGGCTAACTCACATCATAGGACATTGTTTGATAGGGCGCACAACGTAGGCTAACTCACATCATAGGACATTGTTTGATAGGGCGCACAACGTAGGCTAACTCACATCATAGGACATTGTTTGATAGGGCGCACAACGTAGGCTAACTCACATCATATGACATTCCTTTACAAGACATACGGGGGCCGGAATAGCTCAGCTGGTAGAGCGCCGGACTCGTGATCCTGGGGTTGCGAGTTTGAATTTCGGTACAGGGGGATTTGTCCCTCGGGAGTTAAGATTGGTTCTGACTCCATTCCCCATACAGTCCTTCGAATGAGACTATAAACGGAGGTTCCGTATGTGAACGCACGCACACAACATCTGCACACACGTAAAACCCCATCACCAACTTTCGGAAGAGAAGGCCAGTTTGGCCGTTGGTATGGATGACTCGTTACACATAGCATGCACTTTCCCCGAAGATCGACTATGGCTGCCTTAATGACGGGATGAAAAACGGTCATACACACAAAACTCCACTGTCTGTCTATATAGGCAGTGTCTGCAGGAGTATCAGACGTACACAGTAGCCAAGAGCACAGGGTACAGTTTGACAGCTTACCAAACATTACAAGATACACCGTTTGACTGAACACACAAAGTAACCAACAATGTAGCGGAGTGTGACAAAGTAATACTTGACACTGACAGCGCACACGAAGTAACCAACAACAGAGGAGGGAGGGAAAGAAGGCGAAGGGTGAGAGGATGGTGGTAGTGTTTCTACTTCGTTACTTAATTACACCCTTTATCTTCTCTCATTCCTTTCTGAGACCATAATATATGTCATTCAGTTTTTGTACACACTTGGACGCCGCCCTCACCACAAACCAACATCTTCATATTGACACTTTTTTCCAAAGTATTCACGATGTTTTAAAACATCAGCTGATCAGTGTTAGCGTCAAACTAAAGCAGTTTAATCTGTCGGCAAGACATCCGACACGATGGACCGCCATGAGCGGACTGCAGGTACAAGATGGCTGACACTCACTTCCTGCTCGTAGTGACTATGCCTATCAGCTGTCAGGAGTACTGAAAAACGGCGAATGAACAAGGAATGTGATGAACGAAGACGCCAAGGGAAACAACATAATACTGTGAGCTCTAGGATGCGAAGACAGCCAGGGGGTATCCGCTCACAATGTAAGAAGGTGTAGGTATCTCTGGTAGGCAGGAGGAGAAACAAGGATACGTGATGTGAAGGGTCGATGAGAGGGGTTACAAGAGGTGTTAAGTAAAAACAAAAATGTAGATGTGTACATCTGCAGACAGAGGTGATGTTATGCTGTGGAGACGTCCAGTTGAACCCAGGGCCTGCAGACAGAGGTGGTAAATCGACATCCAGCGTGAAGCAGACCAGACGTTGGATCGGGAGCGGCGGGGGAAAACGGCTGATGGTGTCGGTCCACTTTCCTCACCACGACCTGACCGTGGCTGACCTGACCTGGCCGCTAGCACCTGGGTTGGCTGACCTGACCTGGCCGCGAGGACCTGGGTTGGCTGACCTGACCAGGCCACTAGCACCTGGGTTGGCTGACCTGGCCTGGCCGCTAGCACCTGGGTTGGCTGACCTGGCCTGGCCGCTAGCACCTGGGTTGGCTGACCTGACCTGGCCGCTAGCACCTGGGTTGGCTGACCTGACCTGGCCGCTAGGACCTGGGTTGGCTGACCTGACCAGGCCACTAGCACCTGGGTTGGCTGACCTGGCCAGGCCACTAGCAGCTGGGTTGGCTGACCTGGCCTGGCGGCTAGCACCTAGGTTGGCTGACCTGGCTAAGCTGAACGGCACGGAGTGTTTAGTGCTCGAGAAGGTGGAGGAGATGAGGAGGATGTGAGGGATATTGAAAAGAAATGTACTGTTCTTGGAAGGGCAAATTAATACACAAAACGAGGAGGGTAATATGCCCGCGTGAGGAAAACAGCGAAAACAGTGTAATGGTGTGCTGAAAAAAAAAAGATTGTGAAAGAAAAGAGGACGATCTTGAATTGAATGTGAACATATTAATGTCACAAAAAAGATCGGTGTTTCAGTTAGAAGGCAAGCCCTCAATGAATTTGTCTGCATCAAGATTTAATGAATAGTCGGCTTGCTACGTGTCTCAGCGGCGTGATTCCGAAGCTATTGCAGTGGACGCTTTTTTCTTTAACATGGAAATTCACTGAATCCTGCAGGGTTTCCTTCATCCAGTGTCAGTCTGCAGGCAGGTCCTTCAACGGGTGAGACAGCAGACAGGCGTGTTGATGGTCCCAAAAGTGGCAGAGACAGGTGTGGTGGCCAGTCCTGTCCCCATTGCAGACTGCAGAACCTTTCACCATACCTGGAACCAAGGCTGTCCTGACACTGACCAGTCACTCACACAACGTTCACCACCTTCCGCCACGCAGAGTGTCAGGAAAAGATAGGGTGCAGAAAGTTAGGTAGACACAGGGTGCAGAAGGTTAGGTGGACACAGGGTGCAGGTTAGGTGGACACAGGGTGCAGAAGGTTAGGTAGACACAGGGTGCAGAAGGTTAGGTGGTCACAGGGTGTAGGTTAGGTGGACACAGGGTGCAGGTTAGGTGGACACAGGGTGCAGAAGGTTAGGTAGACACAGGGTGCAGAAGGTTAGGTAGACACAGGGTGCAGGTTAGGTGGACACAGGGTGCAGAAGGTTAGGTAGACACAGGGTGCAGAAGGTTAGGTGGACACAGGGTGCAGAAGGTTAGGTGGACACAGGGTGCAGAAGGTTAGGTAGACACAGGGTGCAGAAGGTTAGGTGGACACAGGGTGCAGGTAAGGTGGACACAGGGTGCAGAAGGTTAGGTGGACACAGGGTGCAGAAGGTTAGGTGGACACAGGGTGCAGGTTAGGTAGACACAGGGTGCAGAAGGTTAGGTGGACACAGGGTGCAGAAGGTTAGGTGGACACAGGGTGAAGGTTAGGTGGACACAGGGTGCAGAAGGTTAGGTGGACACAGGGTGCAGGTTAGGTAGACACAGGGTGCAGAAGGTTAGGTGGACACAGGGTGCAGGTTAGGTGGACACAGGGTGCAGGTTAGGTAGACACAGGGTGCAGAGAAGGTTAGGTGGACACAGGGTGCAGAGGGTTAGGTAGACACAGGTGGCAGGTCAGGTGGACACAGGGTGCAGAAGGTTAGGTGGACACAGGGTGCAGGTAAGGTAGACACAGGGTGCAGGTTAGGTGGGACACAGAGTGCAGAAGGTTAGGTGGACACAGGATGCAGGTTAGGTAGACACAGGGTGCAGGTTAGGTAGACACAGGGTGCAGGTTAGGTGGACACAGGGTGCAGAAGATTAGGTGGACACAGGGTGCAGGTTAGGTAGACACAGGGTGCAGGTTAGGTGGACACAGGGTGCAGAAGGTTAGGTAGACACAGGGTGCAGGTTAGGTGGACACAGGGTGCAGAAGGTTTAGGTGGACATAGGGTGCAGAAGGTTAGGTGGACACACAGGGTGCAGGTAAGGTGGACACAGGGTGCAGAAGGTTAGGTGGACACAGGGTGCAGAAGGTTAGGTGGACACAGGGTGCAGGTTAGGTGGACACAGGGTGCAGAAGGTTAGGTGGACACAGGGTGCAGAAGGTTAGGTGGACACAGGGGCAGAAGGTTAGGTGGACACAGGGTGCAGGTAAGGTGGACACAGGGGGCAGCAGAAGGTTAGGTGGACACAGGGTGCAGGTTAGGTGAACACTGCAACAACCAGGATTCTGGAATCTTAAAACGTGTGTAATTGAAATATTCCCGTGACAGTTCTCTAGACGAATATGAGAAGTGAAAACAACATGCCCATGACAATCTGCTAGACGAATGTCCCCCTGACCCTGTACACATAGCCAGTTTTCTGGTTGCATCGCTCTTTTCTCCCCAGATGTGCCAGCTCTAGAACAGTGCACAGAGCAAGGAATGATTCTGTGCCTAGCGCACGACTAAGGGTCACAAAGCAGACCTTCCATTGTAAATCTTTCGGATAACTGTCAGATACTGGAATATTTTTTTGACTGCTGCCAAAGAAAATGTCCAGCCGTCCATGATCATCACGGCACTGTCAGCGTGAAGGCTTGTAATGATCTGTGTGTATGACGTCAAATGTCCCACAGCGCCGCCGACCTGTCCCTATGCAGGTGACTCCTGCACAGGTCTGAACAGGTTAGCATCGTCTGTCGGCATGGAGCGAAGACAAGAGAGACTGATGGAGAGAAGCAAGTGAGAGGAAGGAAGAGGATGGGGATTGAGATGGGTGGTGACAAATGATGTCAATGGATAAGGTAGACCACAGGGGTGCAGGAGAGGTGAGACACAGGGTGCAGGTTAGGGAAGGAGAGAGAGAGGAGCAGGAGAGAGGTGGACACAGGGAGCAGGTTAGGTGGACACAGGGTGCAGAAAGGTGGACATAGAGAGGGTAGGAGACAGAGGGTGCAGGTTAGACAGGGAGCAGAAGGTTAGGACACAGGGTGCAGAAGGTTAGGTGGACACAGGGTGCAGGTTAGGTGGACACAGGGAGAGGAGGTTTGACACAGGGTGCAGGGTAAGGGGACCCAGGGTGAAGAAGGTTAGGGAGACACAGGGTGCAGGTAGGGATGAAACAGGGTGCAGAGAGGTTAGGTGGAGACAGGAGCAGGTGGTGAGAAGTGCAACAACCAGGATTCTGGAATCTTAAAACGTGTGGAGGAAATAGAGACCGAGGAGGGGAGAAAGAGGAGAGAGAGAGAAGTGGAAAAAACATGCCCAGACAAGAGGAGCCAGAGAGATGCCAGCTCTAGAACAGTGCACAGAGCAAGGAATGATTCTGTGCCGGAGAGGACTAAGTGTCACAAAGAGAGGAGATGAAATCTTTCGAGAAGAGTCAGAGAGAGAGAGAGAGGAGAGAGAGGGAGAGGTTAGAGAGAGAGAGAGGAGAGAGCGAGAAGAGAGAGAGAGAGAGAGGAGAGAAGTCAAATGTATTTGACCAGAGAGGCCGAGAGAGAGAGAGAGAAGAGACAGGTGAGAGGAGAGAGATCGAGAGAGATGGAGAGGAGAGAAGAGGAGGAGAAGACAAGAGAGACTGGAAGAGAAGCAAGTGAGAGGAAGGAAGAGGATGGGGAGATGAGATGGGTGGAGAAGATGAGATGTAGACCTGATAAGTGCTAGGCACTGAGGCGAGAGAGAGAGAGGAGAGAGAGCGAGGGAGAAAGGGAGAGAGAGAGAGAGAGAGAGAGAGAGAGAGAGAGAGGGAGAGAGAGAGAGAGAGAGAGAGAGAAAGAGGAGAGAGAGAGAGAGAGAGAGAGAGAGAGAGGAGAGAGAGAGAGAGAGAGGAGAGAGAAGGAATGTAGATGGAGATGGCTGTCAAGATCACATAACCTCTTCATTAAGCCCGCGCGCGCGCGTGCGAGAGAGAGAGAGAGAGAGAGAGAGAGAGAGGAGAGAGAGAGGGAGAGAGAGAATGAATGTGGATGGAGATGGCTGTCAGTATCACATAACATCCTCATTAAGCCCGCGCGCGTGCAAGAGAGAAAGAGAGAGAGAGAGAGAGAGGGGGGAGGGTAATTGATTGTGATGGCTGTCCATGTGTTACATCTTCATTAAGATGTTTCTCTTTAATGGGTCCAAATTCTAAAAGTCTGACATTTGGCATCGTCACAAAACGTGAACCTGTGGACATGTGGCGGATTTTTGTGAAGTTCGGTGTCAGCAGCAAGCAGCAGGTAA
Source organism: Conus betulinus (assembly GCA_016801955.1). NCBI lineage: Eukaryota > Metazoa > Mollusca > Gastropoda > Neogastropoda > Conidae > Conus > Conus betulinus. The sequence continues at coordinate 13,533 of JADBJO010008907.1, read as the reverse complement.
GTAATGAAGCTGTTGCTGAGTAAGATCAGAGAAAGGCTTGTAGAGGATGAGAAAAGAGGGGGATGGGGGTGGGGGGGGGGCGAGAAACTGAACCTTAGTGGGGTGGAGGTGGGGGGTATATCAGTGGGGAAAAATATCAGGCACTTTACCGTGGACAGCGACACACACTGTGGAGTTTGAGTTTGAATTTGATCAAGGACGTGCCACCACTGCCTGCGGACTAGTCTATATATGGTAGTCACATCCGCTGAGTGTCGAGACCACACTGCCTCTGATTTAAAGCTGATGGATGAATGAATTGGTGATTAAGATGAGAGAGTATATATAAGAAGAGAGTCTCGTGGCTACGACTTTACAGATGCACGCATTAGCCCAGCGCGCTCGTCAGGCCTGTATAACCTACCTGACATCGGCTGTGCCATCGTTATCATTGTGTGTGGTGAATGTGCACGTGTGTGTGTGTGTGTGTGTGTGTGTGTGTGTGTGTGTGTGTGTGTGTGTGTGTGCGTGCGCGTGTGTGTGTGTGTGTGTGTGTGTGTGTGTGTGCGTGCGTGTGTGTGTGTGTGTGTGCGTGCGCACGTGCATAGGTCTGAGGGCACGGCCCTTATGCCTGTGCTTGCGGTGCGCGAGTTCATGTGCGTGTGTGCATGGTGTGTGCGTGTGCATGAGCGAGCGCACACTTGTGTGTTGCGTGTTTGTGCATGTGTGGGTGCAGATGTGAGTGTGTATGCGTGTGCGATCTGTTGACTTGTATGAGCATGCTCCTGTGCGCACGCATCTTCACATGTATGTATACATTCATGTGTGTATATGGACGTATGCTCATGTACGTGTGTGTGTGTGTGTGTGTGTGTGTGTGTGTGTGCGTGCGTGCGTGCGTGCGTGCGTGCGTGCGTGCGTGCGTGTGTGTGTGTGTGTGTGTGTGTGCGAACGCGCGCGCGCGTGTATGTGTGCATGCACGCATGTGCATGCGTGTCGACGTAAGCAAAGTGCATGCGCGCGCGCATATATGTGCGTGCATGTGCGTGTTTGCATGTGTATGCGTGTATGTGTGTACATGTGCATTGTGGAACTGAATGTTCAGAAGATAACTTAGGACAATAACAAGAATACACACACACACACACACACACAACAACAACAACAACAACAACAACAACAACAACAACAACAACAACCCCACACACACGCAAGACACACACCCATACCTCCCCCGTCCAACACACGCACACACACACACACACACACACACACACACACACACACACACACACACACACACACACACTTGTCTAATATCACATAGTGTGTGAAAAACGCTAAATTAAAGTACTACTACTACTACTACTACTACTACTACTACTACTACTACTACTACACACTCACACGCACACACGCGCGCACGCATGCGCGTGCGCATAAACACACCAACGCATACACACTCACATCTGTGGATTGTCCAATATATTCACGAGCATCGCCCTACCAGTGCACACCCACTAGCGCACACACGTCTACTGGGTAGATTCATGCATTTGATCGTTTGTGTGTTATTAGAAAGGCCCAGTGTGAGTCTGCCCCGAGTCTCCAGGACTCTTCCCAGTGTTGGCCTTGAGATTATTCCAATGTCTATTTGGTTGGTGATGTTTCTTGCTGTTCTCCTAAGTTTGGATGTGCGGCCACTTCCTCTTTTCATGTTCAGATCTGCAAGGTGGTCTATGATTTAGTGGCTTTGCTCCTGTTTGTTTAGGTGATTCAAATCTTTATCAGATGAGACTGGCCAAGCTGTAATCCAGTTCTTATCGTTGCCTTGCGAACCAGAGTGCCCGCTCTTTCATTTCCTTTGACTCCTTCATGTCCAGGGCAGTACATCCATATGAGCCTCTCCAAGGGACGATTACGCATGACTTCATGCGAAGCAGGGCTTCCCATTCCACTGTCCTCCACTTTTTGAAGTAGGTTCATGGAGTCAGTCAGCATCATGGCTTGTTGAGTTCTAAACTGGTCCATGGATGAGACCCGGTGGAATGCTTGCGTCAATGCTTCTGAGTCCATTGTTAGACTTGAAGTTGGCAAACTGTACACACCATCGTCTTCCTGGATAATTTTGATGGACAAATGTGGATGGAAAATGGCGAGGGGTTTATCCAGAGTTCCAGAAACACACTGGCCATAGTTGAAAAGAATATCTATGAACAGTAGTGTCTAAGTCTGTACCTAGGCCTAGTGGTGTAAAACTAAGCATCAGTCTATGAATGTAGTGAAATCCACATCCCGCTGTCTTCATAGTGTAATAGTCAGTAAATGTAGTGGAACACCCATCCCGTTTCCTAGACAGTCGATCAATTAGTGAATGTGAATTAACACATCCTGATTGCCCTACAGTCTGTCAATTAGTGAATGGCGAATCAACACATCTTCACTGCCGTACTGTCTGTCAATTAGTGAATGTAGTGAAACACAATACATTCCGCCTGCGTCTTGGTCTAACAATCAATAAATTTTGGTGATATACTATATACCTCCTTCTTCATATCTATCAGTCAGTAACTGTGGTGAAACACCACATCCCATCTTCTTCATAGTCTCTCGGCCAATAAGTGGATGTGAGGAAACACACACATCTTCTTTCACAGTCTTTCAGTCAATGAGAATGTGATCGATGAAACACCACATCCTACTCCAAAGTCTTTCAGTCAGTGAGAATGTGGTGAAACACCACATCTTTCTTCACAGTCTTTCAGTCAATGAGAATGTGATGAAACACACATCCTTTCCCACAGTCTTTCAGTCAATGATAATGTGGTGAAACACCACATCTTTCTTCACAGTCTTTCAGTCAATGAGAATGTGATGAAACACCACATCTTTCTTCACAGTCTGTCAGTCAATGAGAATGTGGTGAAACACCACATCCTTTCCCACAGTCTTTCAGTCAATGAGAATGTGATGAAACACCACATCTTTCTCCACAGTCTGTCAGTCAATGAGAATGTGGTGAAACACCACATCCTTTCCCACAGTCTTTCAGTCAATGAGAATGTGACGAAACACCACATCTTTCTTCACAGTCTTTCAGTCAATGAAAATGTGGTGAAACTCCACATCCTACTCCACAGTCTTTCAGTCAATGAGAATGTGGTTGAACACCACATCTTTCTTCACAGTCTTTCAGTCAATGAGAATGTGGTGAAACACCTCATCTATCTTCACAGTCTTTCAGTCAATGAGAATGTGGTGAAACACCACATGTCGCCAGCCTGCTTGTCTTGCTATTTGTGTCCCCCACAGAAGATGGCTATTGACGTCAGGCTGTTGTCGTGTCATAATTCTGGCATTGTTGTGCACAGTGTGTGAGTGGCAGGGTGTTTTGTCAGTGCATGCTGAAGGTATTGATGTGATAGGAAAGCACACTCCGGCTCCGCGCTGCTGCTGAATCCCAGATTGTATATGGTGAACCTTTACAACGTGTCATGTGTTTTAGGTCTCAGAGAGAGAGAGAGAGAGAGAGAGAGAGAGAGAGAGAGAGAGAGAGAGAGAGAGAGAGAGAGAGAGAGAGAGAGAGAGAGAGAGAGAGGATAACAGTGATGATGATGATGATGATGATGATGATGATATTTCGTTTAGGTCATTGGCGATCAATTTCATCAGTTCATGAAGCCAGAAGCACACTCAATTAAAAGTAGTTAGGATTGTAACACACACACACACACACACACACACACACACACACACACACACATACTCGTGCGCACACACCACGAGCCGAAAGCACACTCAATAGAAAGGGCTAGGATTATCTCACACACACACACACACACACACACACACACACACACACAGAGAGAGAGAGAGAGAGTTCGTGAAAGAAAAGATCTCACTCTTTCCCAATGACTAAGATGCCAATCTCAGCAGAAAAGCTGCATGTCATGGTGCTTGTCCCCCCCCCCTGCCCCTGCCTTCCAACGACCATTGCAGTGTTCGACAGCCACGCGACATAATCGTTCTCTTCGTACAGCCAGCAGCCATTGAGCCATTGGAATTTCACTCACTGCTGTGAGTGAGTGCCTAGCGTGCACGGAGAGTTGAAAGTTGCATTGCGCCGACGACTGCCATTGTCTGGCTGAGTGCTGCTTTTTTTATTTTTTTATTTTTTTGTTCCCACAGTGGGGTTGTACCACTGGCTGCCATTGTCTAGATAAGAGGGTTTTTTTTTTTTTTTTTTTTTTTTTTTTTTTGCAGAGATTGTTGTACCACTGGCTGCCATTGTCCGAGTGTGTTTTTTTTTTTTGCATAGAGGGTTGTACTATAGGCTGCCATTGTCTAGCTGAGTGTTTTTTTTTTTTAATTTTTTATTTATTTTATTTTTTTTTTTTTTTTGCAGAGGGTTGTACCACTGGCTGCCATTGTCTAGCTGAGTGTGTGTGTGTGTGTGTGTGTGTGTGTGTGTGTGTGTGTGTGTGTGTGTTGTTTGCACAGAGGGTTATACCATGGGCTGCCATTGTCTAGATGAGAGGCTTTTTTTGTGCAGAGGGTTGTACCACTGGCTGCCATTGTCTAGATGAGTGCTTTTTGTGCGCAGGGGTTTAAACACCTCACAAACCAGAAGGCCACTACAGTTGCCTGCCATTGTGTGGTGAGTGCTTGTGGCACAGATGGTTGAAACACATGGATGGTTGACACTTATAGATGGTTTAAACACATGGATGGTTGACACTTATAGAGGGTTGAAACACATTGATGGTTGACACTTATAGATGGTTGAAACACATGGATGGTTGACACTTATAGAGGGTTGAAACACATGGATGGTTGACACTTATAGATGGTTGAAACACATGGATGGTTGACATTTATAGATGTTTGAAACACATGGACGGTTGACACTTATAGATGGTTGAAACACATGGATGGTTTGAACACATGGGTGGTTTAAATACATAGATGGTTTAAACACATGGATGGTTGAAACGCATGGGTGGTTTGAACACATAGATGATTGAAACACATGGATGGTTGAAACGCATGGATGGTTTATGGTTTAAAGACATAGATGGTTTCAACACATAGATGGTTTCAATATAGATGACTAAAACACATAGATGGTTTAAACACACATAGATGATTGAAACACATAGATGGTTTCAACACATAGATGGTTTCAACACATGGATAGTTTAAACATAAAGATGGTTTAAACACATGGATTGTTTAAACACATAAATGGTTGAAACATATAGATGGCTTAAACACATAGATGGTTGAAACACATGGATGGTTTAAACACATAGATGGTTGAAACACATAAATGGTTTAAACACATAGATGATGGAAACACATGGATGGTTCGAACACGTGTATAGTGTTAACACATAGGTGGTTTAAGCACATGGATGGTTTAGACACATGTATGGTTGAAGCACACAAATGATTTAAACGTATGAATGGTTTAAACGCACAGATGATTGAAACGCATGGATGGTTTAAACACATAGATGGTTTAAACACATCGATGGTTTAAGCGCATGGATGGTTACACACACATAGATGGTTTAAACACATAGATGATTGAAACACATAAATGGTATAAACACATGAATGGTTTAAACACATAGATGATTGAAATACATAGATGATTGAAACACATGGATGATTGAAATACATAGATGATTGAAACACATGGATGATTGAAACACGTCGCTAAGCAGAAGGCCCCTACAGCAGCTTGCCCTGGTCTGGACGAGTTCCTTTGACACAGAACATCGCCACCCAGAAGGCCACAACGGCTGCTTCCATTGTCAAGGACAGCGACTTAGGCCTAGAGGATTGAAACACATCGTGAACAGGAAGACCACAACAGCTGGCTGCCATTGTCTGGTCAGTGCATTTGACACAGAGGATTAAAACACATCGCTAACAGGAAGACCACAACAGCTGGCTGCGGGTGCTTGGTGCTTTTGACAAAGAGGATTGAAACACATCGCAAACAGGAAGACCACTACAGCTGGCTGCCATTGGCCGACTGAGTTCCTTTAAGTGGCTTCGGAACCAGGGGGCCAGGGCAGCGCTGCCTCCCCCTCAGTGAAGAGAACTGTTGGGAATGGGTGGGGGCAGCCAACCTTCTGTCCAAAACTGTCACCACCCTTTTCTGTGACAATGTCCACGGCCTCACCACAGAAACCTGGACACAGCTGAAAGACGAACTCCGCCTCCACAGTCATGTCATTTGTTCCTCAAAATCACTCCACGACCAAAGTGACAGTCCGCCGTGGATGAATTGTGATACCTAAACACTCATCATGGGGAGGGACAGACTCTACAAGAAGTGGAAATAGACTGGAGACGGTGATGTCCACAGCTCAAATCAAGAATTGGGCAGTCGGTGGGTAACATTCGTGGCGTTCTGTCACAAGAGTTGTTTGCCTTCCACAGAGCTGATTGGCAATCTTAGTTCACGCGCGTTTTATCAACTTAAGGGCGATTTTTTTCCCCTGTTTTTGTTGCGTTTGTTTGTTTTGTTGTTGTTTTTTGCATCCTCATCATAATACGTCGTTGGCTGAAAGCTTAAAATGACATCTATCCACTCCGTGTTTTTGAAAAATCGGGACATCCCAGATTGTGTGCCAAACAGAGTGACAGGCGTGGAGCTGTGTGGCTGCTCAGTGAACAGGAAGCCACGGCAACGTTATGGGTGCTGACGCCATCAGAGGTCTCAGGAGGATCCCCCCCCCCCCCCACCCCCCCCACCCCCCCCCCCTGCAACCCAGACAGGCGAGAAATGATCACCTGGTGAAAGGTAGGACTGTTGCAACCCACTGATGCAGTTAGCCACACAAAATCTCTTTATATTGAGAGACGATTCTGGGAACGAAAAGCCCGTTACCAAAGTGTGTGTGGCATGCATACTAACATCTGTGGCAAACAGCGAAGTAGAGATTTCGCTGACTCAAGAAGCGCGCGAACTACGGTCTTAAATGGAACGCCACAGAGTGGCTATCAGCAAAATCACTGCTTTTGAAACGATCGAGGAGAAGATTCCTTTTCATTACCCTCGTGAAAAATCACTGAAAATAGGCCCGTTTTACCGCCAGAATCTATAGTAAAGACCCAATAATGTGTCAGAGTCAGTGTTTTGGTCCAAATGCCTGAATCCCAACCACCGTATATTGGTTAATGTGAATGAGGTTGTGTGTCGTGATCGCAAAACCGCTGGGACTCGAGAGCGGAGATTCCTCCTGTGAAGAGGGAGACGGAAGAGTCTGGGACAGGCTAACGATGGTTCACACGACTGGCATTCGCTTCAGTCCCAGGACAGTCATTCTGAAAGCAGGATGTCCACCTCACCCCCTGCCTTAGAGCCCGTAGTGGTTGATGAGACACGTGGTGGGAAGAGGAAACGAAGTGGCCAGGACCAGAACGACCCACAGTGGACAGAGGGCCTGTGACCACTAAACGCCAAACAGCCTTTTGCTCCAGTATGCCCCCTCCCCCCACCCCCCACCCCCCGCCCCCTGCCCCATCTCAGAAGACCCCAGACGCAGCTCTGAACGCCCTATGCGATGACAATCGGGAGATCAGCGCAGTTGTCCAGTAACTAACGAAAAACCATGATAGATGCGATGCGGATACGGAAGAGGAAAGTGATGAAGAGACATCTGATATGTCAGAGAGTGAAAATGAACCTGCTATAGTACCTGGAGCAGTAAGCCTCACTCTGTTCTTCTTTGTCTGTTTGTCTGTGTGTGTCCCCCCCCCCCCCAATGTCTTCCCCCTTCCTTTCTCTACCTTTCTATCTCACTGTCTGCCCCCTCTCTTTCTCTTTCTTCCCTCCCCTCGTCGCTTCCCCTTCACTCCTCTGTCTCTGATGATCTAACGCACTGCTTCCTCTCTCGTTATCTCCCTTAACTGTCCACTCCCCTTCTCTTTTGTCTTTCATTCCTTTTTCCCTCTCTCTATCCCCCTTCTCCTCCCTCTAACTGTTCATGTCCTTCTTCCCTCTCTCTCATCCCGTTTTTTTTTTTTTTATCTTTTCACGTTTCCTTTCCTTCCCTTTAAGGGAACACGCTTTGTCGTCTATTTTCAGTGCATCTGTTTCTTGTCGTCTATTTTTAGTGCGTCTGGTTATTGTCTATTTTTAGTGCATCTGTGTATTGTCGTCTATTTTTTAGTGCATCTCCTCATTGTCGACTATTTATTTAGTGCATCTGTTTTATTGTCGTCTATTTTTAGTGCAACTGTTTATTGCTTTGCTCATGAAATTGTATTTCGTCAATGAGGGATATGTTCAGAATTTGCTCATTTGAATTGTCGGGGTACTTCAAAAATCAAAAGTATGATATTACATATTTACAAGAAACATTTCTGGAAAAGGGATGGGGGGTGGGGGTGGGAGGGGATTCGCCGTGAGAGAGAGAGAGAGAGAGAGAGAGAGAGAGAGAGAGAGAGATTATAGAGAGAGAGAGAGAGATAGAGAGAGAGAGAATGGAGTGGTAGAATTTTCACCCAGGAAGTCACATCCCGAAAGCAAGAGTGAGGTCCTGGTGGTGTCTGGACCTGTTGATAACGACGACGAGCTAGCAGGCTAATCTTGGAAGAACGCACTATGGCTATAAAGTTAACAGAAAAGCAAACTCCTCTAAGTGTTGACAAAGTTGTTCAAGGGATTCTACGGTACGGACAAGAGACTCTTTTTTCTCAATCTGACTTTGAAAGTGCATGAACTGGAAGCTGAAATTCTTCTTATTATTGTTTTTTTAGTGATTGTAACTGTGTCCGTAACAACAACGACGATGTAACGTCCGATAACTTTTTCAGTGAGACAGCAGTCGAAACTTTCAAATCGACTTTCACTGACCCCTCTCTCTCTCTCTCTCTCTCTCTCTCTCTCTCTCTCTCTCCCTCTCTCTCTCTCTCTCCTCTCTCCACGTCTTCCCCCTTCCTTTCTCTAAGGAGGATCTGTCTCTATGGAGGGATCCGTCGCGGGGATGAAGAAGATTAGAGGTAGAACCAGTTTCATCCTTTCATTGTTCGGCGTTTAGATGGTTGTTTTGCTTTACTCGCGATCCAGGATGCCGGAAGTTTCATGACAGCTACCCTAAAGATGATAAATTTGTGAAGAATATGGACGAGTGACTGGATGATCACATAAACAACGGTGAACTCCATAAAAAAAACCCTGCTGATTAATGGAAATGATAAAATCTGAAAGACGTAATTATGGTATTGATTTTTTTTTTTTTTGCATGCAAACAGTTCGCCTGCAGTCTAAGAAACGGAAAGGTAAATTTTAACAAATCCATTGTGAAGGAGCGTTATAATGTATGCCTACTGAACAAATTACTAAGAACTGAATATAAAGAATATGGAATTACTATAGATGTAAAAGAAAGCCGAAAGCAGCGCAAATCAGACCAAGAATTGAGTGGACTGAAGACACAGCGAAAACCACCCAAACATGTGTGTGATCTTGAAAAGCTGAGGAAAAGGAGCCGTGTGATTACTCGTCTAAAATCAGAATCGGGATTCATCGTCTCTGACCAAAACAAAAGAATGGCAGAACAGGCGAAAGTTGAAAAAAGATCGTTGTAATCAGAAGACTGATGCTAGACATGTTAATTGTTGAAGCCACTCAGGAATTTGTAGCCGAGCCGAAGAGAACATCTCTCGTGTATGCAGCTCTAAATGCAACTCATGTGGAAGTCTTGTCACATTTTATAAGGCATCGTACGCAGCATGAAAAATGGAGCAGCTCCAGTATGGATGGTATTACTGTGGAAATTATTATTATTATTTTTTTTTTTTGGGGGGGGGGGGGGGGGGGGGGGGGGGGGGGGGGGGGGGGGGGGGGGGGGGGGGGGGGGGGGAGGGGGGGGGTAGGAGGGGGCGAAATTAAAGTTAAAGTCTGAGATTGTAACAGACTCTTTCAACTGACCTTTTAAAAGAGATGAGCTGTCTTACACCCAGTGTCAACCTGCTACAGCACTAATTAAGGAAAAGATCTGGGTAAAGAACATCGTACAGAACTGGAGACCAACGACTTTGACTACTCCGACTGTAAAATTCTAGCTAAAGTTATGGCGCGGAGACTTAGTGGTGTCATGGAATGATCGGTCTGCGAAGACCAACTTGTTTGTATTTCAGGTCGAAATGAAACCACTGTTATCCGAACGTCCTAATTAATTATGCAAATAGCACAGGTAAAGTAGGCTTTCTGTTAGCATGTGACAAGTCAAGCGCATGTGATTAACGCAAAGTTATATTTACTCCAAGCAAGCATTTGATGTATTTGGTTTTGACTTTAAGAAATGGATAGGAATTAATGAGCATGAGGGCCATCAATCGCGTAAATCATGGAGGCTGGATATAGAAAAAATTGCTGTTAACTGTGGCATAAAATAAGGTGTCCGTTCTCCTCTCTCCCTCTCTCTCCCCCCCCCCCCCCCCCCCCCCCCCCTGCCCCCCCCCCCCCCCCCCCCCCCCCCCCTTCTCACGCCTTTGATCTAGCTGTTGAACTTCTGGCCATGAATGTTAGACTACGAATACAGATACCACACCGAAATGAATCTGATTCGTACATTGAAATCCAACAGATGGCTGATGATACAACTTAGTTCTAAACAATCAGAATGATTATATCCACAGCAACAATTATTCTGATACAATTTGCACGCTTCTTGGGTTTTAAAGTTAAGTATGTACAATACTGAAATATTAGCTCTAGGTCACACATGTGATGTCGCACTTTGAATGCGCCATTTTAGATAGTAGACAAAATTAAAATCTTGGGAATAGTCAACTGGAAAACTGCACACACAAACAGCTATGATAAAAGAATGGAGCAAAGGCGGCCTCAGCATACACGGTAAAATAATTATTACAAAGACATGTTTGATTAGCCTGTTGATTTATGTCATGCAGTTAGTTTGCCCAAGGAAATTCTAAGGAAAGTGAATGTGATACTCTTAAGATTTCTCTGACAAAAATTTGGAAAAAGCTCAAACGAAAGATAATGAAATCAGATTCTAAATAAAGTGGATTAAAAAAAAGGGTTGCTATGGTTGAACTACAAAACATCTTTAACCTGCAATGGATAGGACGACCGAACAATAGATGAAGCGAGAGGTGATTCCTCATGCCTTTTTAGCAGTTTAATGAAATTGCCACAGCTAATGGGAATATTTGATGTCAAAATGTTCTGCAAATTACATACCAAGAATTTTCTTCTTGAAAAGAATGATTTTAAGAGATTCTGTTAATCTATGTAGACAACAAAAATTCAGGAGAGAGATAGTGTCTTGATGTGTTGGAAAAATGATATATGTTTTATCTGTTGCACAAGTTAATCAGATACAAGAAGAACGTCCTTACTTTCATAAAATGGTGAGAGAAAGGCACAATAACAATACAGTGTATTACTTAAACTCAGGAATGGAGTCTTAAGATATTGATAGAAATACAAGACTTACTTACCAGAATAGAGCGGTCATTTTCTTTTTTTTTTTTTTTTTTTTTTTTTTGTTTTTTTTTTTTTTTTTTTTGTTTTTAGTGCTCTGCTTTATGAGATGCCGTCGGTCCAAAATCCAGTTGAGAATGGGGAGACAGCACCTGAAACAGAGAATCATGGAACCTTTGAGGTACCAATTTCTATGCTAAAGCCAAAGAAACCCAGAAATACCTGCTGTAGAAAAGCAAGTAATACAAGCCTTTTACTTCACTTTTTTTTTTCTTGGCAAAACTTCCGCCCTTAGTCACTCTGTTTTGAAACTTAACTTTTTTTTTCTCTTTTTTTCTTTCTTTCTTTCTTTTTTTTTTTTTTTTTTTTTTTTTTTTTTTTTACAGAACGAGTAACTTCACTTTTTTCATTCAAAGCCTATTTTGTGCTGAAGTGATTGAAGATAAGTGATTGCTTCGTTCATTTTCGTTGTCCTAATTGTTTTGTATCTTGCCTGAAGAAGACCTAAGAGGTCGAAACGCGTCGTGTTTTGTTTTGTGATTCGTTTGTCAACTTTTTTTTTTTTTGTGTGGTTTGCTAGTATTTATTTAAGATTTATTTAGATTTCCGCCTGTAGTCGTCTCACTTTGCAATTAGATTCACTTCCAATGAATGGTATGGCTTACACCAAGATTGACACAAATAGGTAGGCCTACGATTACGTGATTTACAATGGAAAAGATTGCATCGTGTTTTATTCTGCTACAACAGATGAGTGTACACACACACACACACACACACACACACACACACATGCACAAACACATGCACGCGTACGCACGCGTACACACACATACACACACACATGCTCACGCACGCGCGTGCAACACACACGCACACACACGCACACACACACACACACACACACACACACACACGCACGTTTAATCCTTATTCACTTGCTTATGGACCTTCCCGATGTCTTCTTTGTAGACATTTTTGTGCTCGGCTGTAAAGATGGTCTATTCCGAGGAAATGATCAATTCGCGAGACTATTTGTTATCAACTCCCCAACACCTACTTTTTTTTTTTTTCTTTTTTCCTTTTCCTCATTTCCTTCCTTCGCTGTCTGTTCGTTCCAAGCGCCAACCTCGGCTTTCTTTATTTTTCTTCTTTTTTTTTTTTTTCCTTCCCGCTTTTTTTTTTTTTTTTTTCACTTCAAGGATATATAGTTTTGGTGGAATGTCCGCTCCTTTGGATCGGATGGTGAGTGTGAGACTGGGAAATTTGAGCTGATAAGTATTTGTTTCAACATTTCATTCGCTATTCATACTTATTTCATGCGGTTATTGTTCTCTCTCTCTCTCTCTCTCTCTCTCGCTCTCTCCTCCTCTCTCTCTCTCTCTCTCTGTATGTATGTATGTATGTATGTATGTATATATATATATATATATATATATATTATATATATATATATATTTATTATATATTGAATTATAAACAAAGCTTGCTCTTATGTCTCCGATTGTAGAAATAGGGGGTGATAAGCCTCATATCTGCAGTGGTAGGCCTAGATGATTCTGCCTAACTGACAGTATGTGCTTGAGTGGGTGAATGGGGAATATAAATGCTTCTCAAAATGAACCTTCAGCAAGCTTATATTCTCCGAAGCGAGAGACCTTCTCCAATGGGGAGGAAGCTCACTAACATATAACTCCTGGTCAGATACCGGTATTTCGAAACCCGATTGTTTCTCCTCAGTGACCGCGGAAAGTGGTACTTTGACTCCTCTGCCTTTTCGGTTTTAAGAAGAATGCTATACCAGAAAAAGGCTGAGACATAAGAGCAAGCTTTGTTTATAATTCAATATTTCTTGCAGTCATTGGAACACCTAGCTGCTCTGTAAGTTGCTGGAATGGTGCTTGGTACTTATCCGTGGAATTTATTGTTTTATTGTAATTTAGTCCCCTTGCGGATTCATTCCAAGAACTGGCCCTCAGCACTTGTGTCTTAAGAGGTTATCTCTTTATATTTTCTACTTTTCACAGAAATGTAGCTTGTTTTGCTTTTTCATGATTTTTCTTTTGCTTCTTAGGTGGCAC
>JADBJO010008906.1:67500-90027 GCA_016801955.1 Conus betulinus | reverse complement strand
TTTACATTTGCAGATTGTTGAACAGCCTGTTCCTTTAGCTGAAGTTCCACTCGTTTTTGTTCAAGTTCCAATCTTCTCATTTCAAGTTCATGCACCCTGATCTTTTCCTCTCTCTCTGTCTGTGTTTGCCTATCCCTCTCTTCGTTTTCTAACTGTGCTTGTCTATCCTTCTCTTCTTTTTCTGCCTCTGCTACTTTATTCTCCTCCCTTTCTTTTGCTCTGAGCACCCGCTCTTCACACTGATTAATGTAGGACATCAAAGCATCACCAGACAACTGCAATTTCTGTCCCTGGGACAAAAATCTGTTGAAACGAACCGTTTCCTCATCCTCCTTCACAAATAATGATTGAAATTCCTCTATTTGTTGATCATCTACTGCATCAGCCATCTTTAAAGAAATCCCACAGCGTGTAAATTGGGTAGGGAAGTTAAGATATGAAATAAAACACTATTCAAAAAAATAAAACAATTTAAACTTACTTGGCACTGATCACTAGAATACAGAGTTCAAAAAAACATTCAAATTTGTAAAGAACCAAAAAAAGAAAACAATGACGGGACAGAAAAGAATATTTTTTTCCAGTAAAATTTGATCAAGTATGGAAATGCACCCTAGTGAAAAAAATGTTTTATTTAAGTTAATTTAGTTAGCCAAAAAAATGTGAGAAATGAATTTAAAAATGGCTCTGAAAGACTAAATTTTGAAAAAGATTTCCGAAATACTAAGAAAAACTAAGAATATATAATTTTTTTATTATTATTGCTTTAAACTAAAGTAGAGCACTGTTTTCAAAAAGGAATCCAAAAGAATGTGTCAGAAAAAACACAATTTTACAAAAAAGATTTTCAAGTAAACCCTACAACATAAGGAAACCTAACACAGAGTAACTTTTATTCAAGACTGGCACAGCCTTTTAAACTTGAATAAAGTCAGACAAATACACAGACGAACAATCTAATAGTGGGGGAAAAACAAAGCAGGCCAACAACTAAATTGTCTTCATAAGTAATGACTTGGCAATTTAGTTGTTGGCCTGCGCTTGTTTTTCCCCCACTATTAGATTGTTCGTCTGTGTATTTGTCTGACTTTATTCAAGTTTAAAAGGCTGTGCCAGTCTTGAATAAAAGTTACTCTGTGTTAGGTTTCCTTATGGGAGCAAATACTACCCCACTTGTTTACTGTTTATTGTTTTGCTATTCCCTGCCTCATTTCATTTCCTAAACCCTACAACATTTAAAATAAAGGAAGCATTTACACACACTAATCAGAAACCCTATCTAAAATAGCAAAAAACCTGCTTAAACTTGAAACTAGAGAGGAGCTTATTGTAAAGAATATCAAGAGAATTTTAATTAAAGACAAAGCAAAAGAACCCTTAGGTAGCCCACTAATTGAAACTACCACCCGTAGAACTGGAGACGGGAATACTAAGAACAAGTATACATTACATAAATAACTCACTCACACCATAAGTATAGAAAAGAAAAAACAAAATTGGAAATACCATGAAAATGAATAAATATAACAATACTTATTCAACAATGCAGAGGGGAACAAAATAGTATTTTTATAATTGCAATTTGACAGAGTAACTTTACTCCTATTTTTTTTTATACAAAGGGGTTCAAAACAATATTTTAGCAGCAATACTCACTCAAAATAAACCTAAATCCTATTAAACTTTAACCTAAATCAAAGACGGGGTCACCACTGTCACACACTCATGTTTGTGCACACCCACACTTGCACTCACAAACATAGTATGCTTACTTCGTACGCAACGCACAATCACTCCATTCACCCAAAGGAGCACTATCACCACAAAATTAAGTTTCTATAAAACGCTCCCTTTACTCAATAATAAAAAGAAAAGGGTCTTAAATCTTCTTTTCACTTCAGAACGTTTTCCAACAATTATTTCTTCTCTTCACACAAGATATTTCCACACATATAAAAACAATAATACAATATTCAAAGTTTTATCAAGAATCAAACACACACACACATATTACACTATCAGTTCATTATATTAAATAATTGCAGTAAAGACAAGTCATCTTCTTGACTTGTCGAGGAGCTTTCGTGCACTGGGCTGTACCACTCTGGACCACCACAGTCTGGATCCTCACTAGACTGGTACACCTTAGTCGGGAACACCACTGGACGCTGAGGGATTCTGTAACGAAACCCTAGGCCCAGGGTTAACCTCTAAAATGAATTTTATTTATTTTTTCTCTTTCTCTCTTTTATTATTCATAGCTCCTTTTTAACTCCTCCTTTCACATTCACTCCAAAATCAAAATAGAATACTCACATTAGTCTTGTTCCGCCAAAATTATTCCTACCTACAGTTGGGGTACAGAAAGAAATCTTTATACAACAATATTTTATTTATTTATTTTTCAATTCTTCTTTTCTTTTTGCGTTCAACATTCATCTTTCTCTTTTTCCCAATGGCGCAATATCCTCAAATCTTTATAATCATCAAACTTCTGTTATCATTACAATTACACCTTTAATGTAATTGCTTTAACCAGTTTACAACCCCAACTGGTACTCACCTTCTAGGGAATAAGCGACAAGCCTACCCTAGTGGACTTCCAGTACATCTACACTCTATACTTGAGTGAAACTTGCCATGCCAGGCATCTTACACCCACCAAGGGTTAAGCACACCCAAACCAGGGTTGCATCGGACAAACCAGTCCAACCATGTAGCACACCCAACCCAGGGTTGCATAGGACAATCCTAGTCCTAACTATATTAAAACCCACGAGGGTTACGATTGGACATCATCCTATGTCCGTGTCCAGAGCTCCTCTGAAGTAACAATATTTTCCACCCTTCCTCACATTGGGTGAACACACTTCACAATCCACTCAGCGTCCCACTCTTCCACATCACTGGTGGCTGCACTCCATGAATACAAAAAAGCATCAAAACCGTAGGTTCCTTTCCACAATCGCAAAAATTACAAAATCTCTTAACACTCTTTTCTTTGATATGAAACTTCTCCATTCACATAACACTTTTCTCATTCACATGACACTCTCTGTCTGTCTGTCTGTATGCCTGTCTGTCTGTCTGTCTGTCTACAAACAAAGGTAAACACAATGAGATAGAGACATGAATCTATAGGGGTGTGAACATATAGAGAGGAGGGCTATCTCTATTTCTGTACATTGGAGAGTAAGTACGCAGTCTCTCAGTCGTGCAGTCATATCCATTGTCTGGTGCCTTAAACAAAATATGTGCACTTCAGGTCCAATTTGTCGCAACGATGACAGATTGGGCAGCAGCGACAATTTAGGATGTATGGATCATCCCAAATTGTCACTGCGACAATTTGGAAGCTGCGACAATTGGGACGTAACAGTGACAGGAAGCGTACATTTTTTTTTATTCACACAGGAGTTCATTCTCACAGGATATTGGTTAGTTTGATGGGTCAGAGTGGCCAACGATCAACTGGGTCTAGATGACCTGTTTTCTGGTACAGTCTGACTAATACGTGGTCAGGTTTATCTAGTGGTCTGTGGTCAATTTGGGTTGTCTTAGTGTTTGATCAGTCTGAGTGACCAGTGGTCAGTTTGCAGTCTGATTCACTAGTAATTAGTTTGAGCATTAATCAATCTACATGGACAGTGGTCAGTCTGGGTACTCTGAACGACCAGTGGTCCCTTTGGTCCATCCAATTGGCGAATCGCAAGAATGAATGACCTGTGGTCAGACTAGTTAGTCTGAGTTTTCATTTCTATGGGGTTTAACATTAATGTCCCATGTGCCAACCGTGTAAAATGGCACTGATTATAGGCAGAAAAGCAAGCACGCATGACACAGGCATGTATGCACACACACACACACACACACACACACACACACACACACACACACACACACACACACGCACGTGTGCGCGCGCGCGCGCACACACACACATACACACACACAATCGATCTATCAATCAAATAGATAGATAAATGTAATAGTTTCAAAGACAATAAAATTTTTGTACTGATTCACACACACACACACACACACACACACACACACACACACACACACACACACACACACACATAACACCACCCCTAAGTCACATGCATGCACGGACTACGTTTGTGTTGCTGCTTGATAAATTATAAGCTCCCCTGAGTCACGATTGACATGCATCACAATTCACAGTCGCACACACACTCAGTTTAAATGCACACACTGTAACGTGTAAACAATTGAAAGGCATGGACACTAGAAGTCCGTGGACGCAACGAGCTTGGACACAATGGACCTAGGACATAAACAGCCTTGGACTCAGTGACATGACTTTTTATCTAGCGCCCTTTGAGTCTACGACCCCCGCTGAGTCCAATTTTTTGGACTCAACGGGCCTTGGACTTAAAGGGTCATGGACACATCTGCACGCCGGCACCCGATACGTCCACGGCCTGATGTGTCCATTTGGACGTATCGGGCTGGATGCCAGCTCAATCCTTTATTTATATTCTGGAAGTTTTCAGAATATATAAGAGATGAAATAAGACCCAATTTGATCCAAAATGGAGAACGTTATTCTTTTCCAAAGTGAGAAATCCAAAATAATCTAGTCAAAAATTTCTGATTTTAGCTAAGATGTAGTTTTATGCAGGTTATCAACAGAGGCAGAAAATTCATTAGATGATGTGTTCGTATTCCTTTGAAGTACAACACATATTACCGTCATGGGTAGAGCTTTCAAAGTTGGAATTTCATTTGTTTGAGACAGGAAAACAGATGAAATCCAACCAACACTCTTACTGCTTTTTTTTTTTCTTCTAGACTCTACTGAAGAAAACGTGTAGTAGTAATTTTAAAAACGATACTTTGCAGGTGAGGATCATTAACTTGCCCAAGCATTCAACATGTTTAGAAATGAAAATAGGTTACTTATCACATTTATGTTCAGTGATCTGGAATATTTTCCGTTACAACTTGTACAATTAAACAAATATGCTCGTTTCAAGTTCAGTTTATGTATCAAAATGGGCAACTATCCTACTGCGGCTATAAAAGATAACAAAGATGTGTAATTATGATTTAACTTTGCTTTGATGCACACAATTCCAAGAGGGATGCAGCATATGATTTTTTTTGGTTTCATTTTCATCTGTCCACCACTAAATTTTGATTAAACATGCAAACGGCTGTTGTTTGTTTGTCTGTTTTTTTTACAAATAACATTTTCAAAATCCATGAATAATTTTCCTGCATTGTCTTTTTACTGATTGTGTCTGCAATCATATCTATTCTTTTAGTGAAATATTCTGGTGACAGTACGAAAACTGCACACTAGTTCAACTTTTTACCTATTCTCTTCACTCAGTATAAGCTGAGTTACGATTTCGTTTTCATTTGACTGTAAAAACATTGTGTTTATATTTTCGACTGTGAAATGTGCTTAAAATTGCGTTTAAAAACAAACAATTTTAGTTCACTTTGTCGTTCATGTAACGTTTACAGAAATGAACAAATATGAATAAAAACATGTCAACAATGTCCTCTGCTTTCAACTTCGAAATTTGATTGTGTGAGTGAGTGAGTCAGGGCAAAAGAAATACACTGTTTACTCCCCCCCCCCCCTCCAAACACACACATATGCACAGGCTTACATACACAAACTGATATACATACACATATACTCACACACACACATGAACACACACACACACACACACACACACACACACACACACACACACACACACACACACATTTTAGTGCGCCGTTTTGATGATGAAAAAGAAAGTCATAAAAATTACAGGAATAATCAATGAAAGCGTAATTATAGTTTATCGTTTCAATCCAAAGAAACAGAATGTAAAGCGCCCGCCGTTTTGTAAAGCACTTTACAAAACGGTGGGGGCTTCGCCAATTTGTAAAGCACCTGCCGATTTGTAAGCAGCGCTGCTTACAAATCGGCGGGTTACACACAACCTCTTCGCGCACGGCAGCCAGTGGGAGAATGATGAAATCTCTTTCTGTGGTGGTGCAGTGCGCGATTAAATTACGCGACACTTTCAACCAAGAATTTTCTAGCAAGACTGACCCAGACAATCATTTGCATATAACCCAGACAAGTCTGTCTGGGTCGAGCTAAACCAACCGTGTTAGGCGGATAATAATCGATCTCCCCAGCAATTGAGTGGCAGCCAAGCGTAACGATGTGGTGCAGCATTCGAAAAAGAGGATTTAGATAGGTTGTCTGTCTGTCTGTCTGATCCTTGCACCACCGCAACTGATTATTTTTAAATAACATAAATATTTTGGGTTAGAAAAATGAAGACCGACGTACTTACCGAGCTTACGAATATATGCAGCAAGTTAGAGTTAGTGGACACAACGATGAAGAGTTAAGAAATATGTTTAATGAATTAATCATGGATCTTTCTAAGCGCATAAATATACGGGAAAGCATGATGCTCGCTATCAGTAAAGTACCAGAATCTTTTGAAATGCTCCCACTAGTAAAAGCGTTATTTGCCATTATGACCATAATTTTGGCACTCTATCATTTTTATTGGAGGATTTAGATATGCTTGTAAAGGATTTACAAGTCTGGCTTGAAAGCCATATGTTTCATCTACTGCAATGGTTAGAGTACTGAAGTCCAATGATTTGGGGTTATAAAACGCTCCTACATTGTAAGTGGCACTTTCGTTATATTTAAAAGGTTCCATTTTTAAATAGTTTTAAAAAGGATGCACGTTCATACAACCAAACAAAACGAGCGTGTGTTTTTAAAATATCCACTTGATAATAGTTCTGGTCAGTATAGGGTTGCTCTTAGAGAACTTGGTTTTAAAGTAAAATGGATTAACATATCTGAAAAAGCTCCAAATAACTGAATGGACATTAAGGACAAACAAGGTAATCAATTAAGACATGTAAAAATACCCGATGGTTACTACAGCTTTTGTTCTTCAAACGAAGTATTTAGCAAATTTGGCATATTGCTAAGAACTAATGAGGCAAACCTCAGAATTACTAAGTTTGTTCCAGAACTTGAAAGGGAGTACCTTTTTCATAGAGGCCTTGCTCAAATTTTGGGTTTTTATGATAGTGGTGAAACGTATTATATTAAAACACATATGTACTTAAAAAGTGGTATTTATGAGTAAATAGGTAGTAGGCCATCCGGTTTTCTAATTAACCCAATGTTGTTTGTTCATTTCAATGAATTAAAAACAGATGATAATTTGTTTAATGGCCAGCCATCTACAATTCTAAGAGCTGTACCATCAACTAGGGCAGGTTATTGCGATTATCAGTTAAATACATTTGAAAGCAAACAATTTAAAGAATTAGCTTGTGGGTGGATAAATTCATTGTGTGCAACAATAACTAACCAGGACAGAAAACCAGTTGTTTGTTATGATTTATTAATAGCGCTTGAAATGAATAAGTAATCATCCAATTACACTGTTTTAATAAATGTTTGAAGTTAATTTTGCAAAATTTATAATATATTTTTATGAATAAGCCAGAGAGAATGTCAATATACGGGTTCAACCTAAGCATGTGTATTTTGCCTCGCTAACCCTTTATAACATCTTTTACTTCATTACTTGCTGTTTTGTTACTATTATTATTATTTTTTTAAAATTTCAATTTTTCTCCTCCCTTGCATTATTCTCGTTGCTCAAATACAGCTTAGGCACGTTAAACGCATGCATATTCTAGTAATTTCCAAGAATATGGAATTTAACATAGCTGATAATGTCAATGATATGAACAGAAAAACAATAGTCACCATACATTGCTTTGATACATCATCACATCATTTCAATCAATTTCAGGAGTTTACATTTTCACAAGTTTTTCCCCTTCTTTCTTTCTTCACCCTCCCCCCTCCCTTCCCTTTTACTCTAACTTCACTCCAAGCTCATTCTCTCTTTAATCCCACTCCCCCTTCATATGCACCCCTTTCCTTACCTTTTTACAATGTTTATGGATGTCTGACTATTTCTTGCTGTTGTTACCTGGTACTGAGGAAACATTATGGGAAAAAAAATACCAGGAGCATTTGGTTGAAGTTGTTGTTTCTAATGTGTACCGCTTCTATTTAAATTGCTGAATATTATTGACATAAACAAGTCAATATACATGTTTAAAAAATGGACAACAACCTTGGCTCTGTGTCGATTTCCAATTTTTTAAAGGCATATTTTTAAAGAATTTGGCATTTATTCCTCAAGCAGACCTGAATAAAGTGCCCATTTTCTTTCAAACTCTAACAGGCGCATTTCGGATATATATATATATATATATATATATATATATATATATATATATATATATACAATTATGTGAACAATTAAGTAGTGGGGGAAAACAAGTGCAGGTTAACAATTCTTCCATCATTATAGAATGATTTGGCAAAGATTAGAAATTGATAGGAGAAAAAAAAAATTTTTTGAAGATGAAATAATGGGAAAATGTATATCATAAATATGAAAACCCCTTCACTAGCTGCATGAGGAAACTATCGCAATCCCTCCCGAAGACAGATCTATATGTGTCGCCTGCTCCGAGGCCTTTCGTCCGCTGGATCGGACTCATCAGGGAGACACGGCTGATTGTGTCTGTGCTCTTGGTGTCAGATAGAGACACACCCACAGTCCATAATTCTGTGGTGTTCCGACCGCCAAGGGTTCGAAAAAGAATGCAACAGCACCCCCAAAGCAGCCAGCGAAAGGTAGTAGAATTAAACAAAACGAAAGTTTGGAGAGGAAAAAAGTTGTTGAAAACTAAAAACATTAGGCAAACACTATAAAATGTAAGGGACAATCTTTGAGCCTATGCTTGAGGATCCATTTAAGGATGCAAGGGAGATCAAAAGATACGGAACACTCCGAGTGGTCAGCTCTGCTGTTCAATAACAAGCATTGTCAGCGGCTAAGAATTGTGCAGAACAACCTTTCCTTGGATCTCGTAAGAGATGCAATCACCCACTGATTGACCAAACAGTATAATGCTGAACAATTAAGTAGTGGGGGAAAACAAGTGCAGGTTAACAATTCTTCCATCATTATAGTAATGATTTGGCAAGATTAGAAATTGATAGGAGAAAAAAAAAAATTTTTTTGAAGATGAAATAAATGGGAAATGTATATCATAAATATGAAAACCCCTTCACTAGCTGCATGAGGAAACTATCGCAATCCCTCCCTATATATATATATATATATATATATATATATATATATATATATATATATATATATATATATATATATAATGAAACAATAGATTCCAAGGATAAGTACCGAGCACCATATATATATATATATATATATATATATATATATATATATATATATATATATATATCTTATATATATATATCTTTAAAGGTATGCTTACTGGCATGGGTAGAAGACTTAGGGTGATATGTTCAGAAGAAGATATATTAGAAAAGAGAATACAAAAATATCTCGTTACTTCAGGCTGGAAATTGGAGGATGCGTTAAAAGGTCTTAGAGAAGGTGCCAGTGTGCCCAGAAAGAAAGCCTTGCAGAAACGTTCAAAAAACAAACAGAAGAAATTGCTTGGGTTACTATTTGGGACGTGAGAGTTCCAGATAAATCAAGTATAATAAGAAACAATCTGAAGTTGTTGTGCAAAAACCCAGACAATTTGAAAATGTTTCCGAAAAAGTCTATCATTGCAGGAAACAGGAGAGCCAAAACCTTAGGTGAAATGTATAAACCATCATTCCCAAAACGTACTCTGCAGCATGGCCCTGAAAACAGTAGAGGATTTTTTAAATGTGACAAGAAGTGTGACACGTGTGTACATTCCATAGACACTACATGTACATTCCATAGACACTACATGTACATTCCATAGACACTACATGTACATTCCATAGACACTACATCTTTTAAATCACGCTGGGATGGGAGAAGGTGGAACATCAGGTCTCATCTGAACCGCACCACACCTAATGTAATTTATATGATTCAGTGCAAATTACATCAAGATTTCCTCTATGTAGGGTCAACAGTAAATTTGAAAAGAGAGATGGGCGAATCATAAAAGTGATGTTAAACTCAGTAAGACTAAAAATGCACAGTTGCATCACATGTGACATGTTTATCCTGAGGGATGATACTGGGGAAGAAAAACCCTCAACGAAGGTTTTCATTGATCAAGTACCACTTTCGGTGGCAGACATCGAAATCAAACATGCGTTACTGAAAGCAGGTTGTGAGCTCCGCTCCAACATCCAAAGTGAAAGAGCTAGAGACAAAGATGGTAAATTGACACGTTTTCTAACAGGACGACGATTCCTATTCATAACAGTTCCAAAAGTTCCGCTTGACACCACCATAAAAGTCAGTGTTTTCATTGCCAAAGTGTACCATAAGGAACAAAAAATGCAGCTTAAAAATGCTGTCTGTTCAAAGTGCCTAGATCAAATCATCACCATGTTTCGGTGTGCACAAATGATGTGGTGTGTCAGGCATGCAGAAAGCCTCGGCACAAAAAAAGGAGAACCACAATGCCAGATGACCAGCATAGAAAATGAGCGGAGTGGGTTTGAGAGTGAGGGTGAAGGTGAAATTTGAGAGAGGGAGGGGGTGACAGGAGAAAATGATGAAATGAGGCAGGAGCGAAAGGAGCAGGTCGGCAATGTGCAGAAGGGGAGGGAACTGAGAAGGAGAAGAAGGACCACAGGGGACGATCTCCCATGCGACAGGCAGAGCTGGGAGTCGGAGTGGGACAGGGACAGAAGAGTCCTCTTCGTCACCGCTCGGAGACACCCAGCAAGCAGCCCAGAGCCCCATCTTCAGAAGACAATCCTGAGGAGGAGGGAAGCAACCGGGTCAAGAAGGCGTGTAAGACTGATTGTCGCCGAAGCCCAGGAAACTCAGGGAGGGGTAAACGAAAGTACTACCCGAATTGACAAGGGCTGACCTTTCTGACTTCGAACCTGGCTGTGAATAACGATTTCTTTTTGGTTAATGGACAAATGATTTCCTTTGTGTGATATATGTTATAATATAAAAAACGCTGTGTATATGGATAAAATGAAAGAAAAACCATTAAATTGTATGGGGTTAAAAAATAAAGTAAAAAGATTATCAATATTTCGATATTTAAAAAGCAAAAAGATAGACATAACGTGCTTACAAGAATCACACATCACTGACAAAAATTTACCACAATGGGAAAAGGAATGGAGAGGACAAATATATCATTACCAGGGAACAAACAGGAGCAAGGGAACAGCGATCTTGATAAGTAAATACTTTAATGGGGAGATAAAGTTAAAAACAGCAGAAGATAGAATCTTTATTATCTCTGTGAGACACGAAAAACTTAGTTTTAACTTAGCAAATGTTTATGTTCCTAATAACCTTGTACAAAAAATAGCTTTCTTTGATGAACTATACTACAAATGTAACGATTTCTCTGATAATTTGGTTCTGCTTGGAGATTTTAACTGTGTTCTCCACATAGGAAACGATGTAATATCCGGAAATCTCACCGTGAAAACGAAGTTCAAGAATTTAACAAACTAGTAAGGAAGCTAGAATTAACTGATATATGAGAATGCTGCATATCAAAGAGAAGGATTATACTTGGTGTAGAAATAATCCATTTATAGCGCGTCGCCTCGATTATTGTTTTTTTGTCGGAGAGCATGATAGAGTACTGTGAAACATGTGAATACATAACTATACCTTACTCTGACCATAGGGCAGTATCTATTGAACTGAATGAAAGAGAATTTGTGCGAGGACCCGGATACTGGAAAATGAACAATAGTTATTTAACAAACAAGGTATTTGTGCAAAAGATGAACATGCTGCTCGATACTTTCTTAAATAATGAAGTTTATGAAGATATGTGTAACATAGACAAATGGGAAAACTGTAAGGTTGAGATTCGATCTTTGTGTACAGAATTTGGAAAAAGTTTAGCTACTCAAAGAAAAAATGAGTATCAAGACACATATATGAAAATCATAGAAACAGAGAAGGATATAATAGATAATCCAGGAAAGAAAGATGCTCAGTCCAAGCTCTTACATTTAAAGCAAAAACTTGAAATAGAGCAGATAAATGAAGCAAAAGGAGCGCAGATTAGGTCCAGAATAAAATGGATAGAGGAAGGAGAGCGCAATACTAACTACTTCTGTAGCTTAGAAAAGGATAGGGGAAAGAAAAAAATCTATAACTAGGCTCCAAAAGAAACGGGAGAAGTTATAACTGAGCAGGGCAGCATTATGCAAGAGCTTACATTTTTTTTATAACTCGCTTTTACAGTCAAAAAACAGCAACAGATAATGTTGTTGAAGAAGTTTTCTACGACTAAGCGAAGAAGATGCTACCAAATGTGAAGGCATAATTACTTAAATGAAACTACTAATGCATGAAGAAGTTAAAAAAATGGTTCAGCTCCAGGATGTGACGGCATAACAACAGAGTTCTTAAAATTCTTTTGGGGGAAACTAGCAATATTATTACTAATTCGTTCGCAGAATCTTCCCAGAAAGGGGAGCTATCATATACACAAAAAGAGGAATAATAACGCTGTTATATAAAGGAAAGGATTTAGAAAGGGACAAAATAACAAACTGGCGACCAATAACACTCACTAATTGTGATTATACGATATTAGCAACAGTATTAGCAGAAAGACTTGGTAATGTAATACATAAGATAGTTAGTGAAGATCAGGCAGGGTACATTAGAGGGAGAAATATTTCAACAATAATAAGATCTATTGACGATGTGATTAACTATCTTAACATAACTACAAAATCAGGGTATCTTCTAGCAATTGACTATTCCAAAGCATTTGACTCTATATCAAAAACATTTTTGTATCAGGCATTGGAAGTCTTTGGATTCGGAGCAGACTTTAGAAAATGGGTATATGTCTTAAACAATGGGACCGTTAGCTCTATTAGTAATGGAGGATGGATTTCTGAGCCATTTGATGTGTTATGTGGCATTCGACAAGGATGCCCCTTTTCCCCATTGGTCTTTGTATTAGCAGTGGAACTTCTCGCTATCAAAATAAGAAATAGTAGTATAGAAGGAATAAAGTTACCTATGACATCTCAGTCTAATCCAATGTACTTGAAAATAAAAGTTTGCTGATGACACGACTCTGTTTTTGAAACATGCGGAAGACATGCATCGGCTGAAATACTTGCCAGGTTTGAAAGATTTTCTGGGCTTAAAATGAATACACAAAAAACAAAAGCTTTAAGAATAGGACAACATGGTAATGAAAACATCCCATTTACTATAGTTACTAAATAAAAATACTGGGTATATACTTTGAAGCACATAGATTAGCAAAGAAATTGAAGACAACTGGACACACAGGTTAGAGCACGTAAATAGAATGATAAGGGATTGGAGCAAACGAGACCTCAGTATTTTTGGTAAGATGGTAGTGATTAAAAGTTTTCTTATTAGTCAGTTTACATATGTAATGCAATCCATTAGTATTCCAAGCAACATTTTAAGTAAGATTAATACTATCGTATATAAATTCTTATGGCAGAAAAAAACAAGCAACAGAAAAGCATCTGAAAAAGTAAAAAGAAAAATAATGGAAGCTGAAGTAGAGGAAGGAGGTATTACAATGATTAAGATGATTGACCAGCAAAAATACTTGAATGGGCTGCAATACTACAATTGGCTGGAAAACTATTTGAAGTCGCCGATAATCAAAACTGGGGGTATATTCCTAAATGGCATATTGAAAAACTGGCAAAGTATGACAGTATTTTCTACATCGATTGTAAAGCACGTGAAGTAAATGGATTAGATGAATAGACAATGCCTTTTGGAAAGAAGTTATTCGTAGTTATCTAGAAAGCAAATCGGTTACTTCTTTATCAGAAATAACAAGCGACAATTTCCACTGTCAGCTACTCTTTAACAATGCATTGATCACTCATAGAAACAAACACTGCTTTTTAAAACAAATCTTAAATAAGTGTCAGCGAACCGCCCAGAGAAAACGTGGACAAACGAGTCACAAGACAAGACTCGTTTGTCCACGTTTCTCTGGGCGGTTCGCTGACACATTTATTAAGATTTCCGCCTGCAGTCGTTTCACTTTGCAACTAGAACTGCTTTTTAAAGCATGGCAAGAGAAGAAAAATCATTCATGTGAGAGATGTTATTCACCAAGATGAAAACCGACTGTTAACCATAGACGAAATCCAGAATATACTGGGTCCAAATAAACCAAACACTATCATTGAATACAAACCCTGTTGGTCAATGCTTTTCCAAAACCATGGTTATGGTGGGTCCAAAGAGGGGAAAGAGAGGGAAACATATGTGCATGGAGAGCAAGCCAATACAACACTAAACCAAAAGCTATAAAGAAAATAATAGCACAATACATAGAACCAGTGACTCCTTGTGCTTCTCAGTTTTGGTTAAGAAAATTTGGAATGAATATAGATAAAGAGATTTGGGTCAGAGCTAAAGAAGTTACAAAGGAAACCTGACTAAGAGTTCTTCAATGGAAAATATTACATAATATTTACCAACTAACATTCTTTTTAAATAAAATGAAATAAAAGAAAATAACAAATGTTCCTATTGTAGGAATACAGTGGATTTTGTGGAACATTTCTATTGGGAATGTCCTATAGTGTGTTCACTATGGAATTATGTTGAAGAAGCCATACATAAGAAAATAAATGTACAGATAAAACTAAGAGTTACAGATGTATTGTTTGGGATAGCAAGAGCTAGATATTCATTGCAAAATTACAAATATATAAATCACCTTATACTGGTTGGTAAAATGTGTATAAGTATTTATTAAAAAAAAAACTGATTCAGCTATAGCATTGCGGCTCATTTTTGACAGAGAGATTAATATGAGACAACTTTCAGTATAACACACACACACACACACACACACACACACACACACACACACACACACACACACACACACACACACTCACACACACACACAAAACATACACACACACACAAGCACACACACACACACACACACACACACACACACACACACACACACACACACACACAATATTGGAACAATTTAACAATCTGACGGAATATGAAGGAATATGATGGAATGTGACAGAAAATAATTGGAACAAAATGGCATATTAAAGGAGGATGAAATTCATGTTAATACTTTGTGTGTAACATTGATTACTTTGATTTATCCTCTGTAAGGATGTGTACACAGTTAATAGCAATTATGTTGATTTATTATTTGCGGCAGAGCGCCCAATTTTGACCTGAATATTTGGACTAAGCTGATAGACATGTATTTGTACATATGTACTCACTTAAACAAAAATTCATACATAAACAGACAAGCATGAGCAAAAACAAGACATTAATGTACAATGGGAGTGTTACAAGCAAGCAAAACATGAACTATATACACTAGGTCAAAAAAATACCAGGCATATAACTGTGTAACAAATCGCCATTAAAGAAGAAACAAGCAATGTCCATCGATTAAGAAGAATAAACACACAGACATGGGGCTGATCAGAAAAAGGGGAGGGGGAAGGGGGGGGGGGGGGGGGGGAGAGAAAAGAGGAGAATAGAAACTCTCTCCATGACCCTCTGTCTGTCTGTCTGTCTGTCTCTGTCTCTGTCTGTCTGTCCGTCTCTCTCTCTCTCTCTCTCTCTCTCTCTCTCTCTCTCTCTCTCTCTCTCTCTCTCGTTCCCTCACGCTCGGTCTCCCTGTCTCGCTGTCTTCTTTGTTTTTGTTCCTCCCGTTTCTCCTTCGCGCACATCTGGATCATCCTTGCTTACTTATTTTACTCTTTCGTTTCAAGGATGGTTCCCGGAAGATGTCCGGGTCTTTCTCTCTCTCTCTCTCTTTCTGTTTTTTTAAAATTGATTTATTTTATTTATTATTTTTTTTTTTTTTCTTTCTTTCCTATAACCTTTGTATCTTTTTGTTACACACAGTGTGAAAGTGTCATAACACTAAACACTAGCACAAAAAAACAAACCCTGACGCGCTGTAACAAAATCCAAAACATTAAAATCAGCAAAATGATGTCCATTACTAGCAATAAAACATACAGACTCGCATGGTGCGTGAGTGTTGAAGGGTACAAAAAAAGGACCGCCTTAAAAAAAAGCCAAAAGTAAAGAAGTAAAAAAAAAAAATCAAGCAAATAAAAAAGACAAAAAAAGAAAAAAATAAAATAAAAGACAAAAATAAATTTTCTAAAGGCGGGGGGGTGGTGGAGGGAAAAAAAAAAACACGACGAAAAAGCGGAAGAGCACACAAAACAAATGTGAAGTAACGCACTTTAATGCACGACACAAAACAAGACAAGAAATTTTCGGCAATAAGCCTTCCTCAGCGACAAAATAAAAACAGTACAGACACTAACATGCGCAATACTCCCCTTGTGAAGCCAAAGTGGTGAATGAAGTTAAAAGAGGGCGCGGTGGGAGAGAGTGTGAGTTGTGTTTCGAGGAATGTGGCACGAGGAAAGAGGGTAGAGTGAAGCGAGGAGGAGAGGAGGGGGAGGGAGAGAGAGAGAGAGAGAGAGAGAGAGAGAGAGAGAGAGAGAGAGAGAGAGAGCTTTTGGTGCATATTGTATTTCATTTACTGTGTTTTCTCTTGTTCATTTCTTTCATATGCAACACACCCACTACACACAATCACACCCCCACCCCCCCCTCACTCTCCTTCCCCTCCCCCTGTCGTCTTCTCTCTCTCTCTCACTCTCCATTCTTCCTCTACTTTCATTCTCTCTCTCTCTCTCTCTCTCTCTCTCTCTCTCTCTCTCTCTCTCCTCTCTTCCCCCCTTCTTTCTCTCTCTCTCTCCTTTTCCTCCTCATCATCGCTTAGGCGGCTGACCCGCTTCCCCCCCCCCCCCCCTTCCCCTTGTCGTTTGCATTGCTTTTTTTTTCATATGCAACACACCCACTACACAAAATCACAACCTCCTCTCCCCACTCTCCTTCCCCTCCCTGTCCTCTCTCTCTCTCTCTCCACTCTCCACTACTTTCATCTCTCTCTTCTCATCTCTCTCTCTCTCTCTCTCTCTCTCTCTCTCTCTCTCTCCTCCTTTTCCTCCTCCTCGCTTCACTTTACCCTCTTAGTCATAAAGTGGGGGCTGAGTTTCTCCAGCTATTTTCTGCCCTCCCTCCCCATCCATTCCCGCCCATTCCCCTCTCCTCTCAAGCCGGATTATCTGAAATTTCTATACAAAAAACACTACAAACAAAACAAAAAACCGAGAGAGAGAGAGAGAGAGAGAGAGAGAGAGAGAGAGAGAGTTGGGGGCTGAGTTTCTCCAACTATTTTCTGCCCTCCCTCCCCATCCACTCTCGCCCACCCCCTGAAATTTCTCCTCTCAAGCCTGATTATCTGAAATGTCTATAGTACAAGTTTCTCAACTATTTTCTGCCCTCCCTCCCCATCCACTATCTGCCCACCCCCCTCCCCTCTCAAGATTATCTGAAATGAAAAACAGAGAGAGAACGGATTAAAAAGAAAAAAAAAACAGAGAGAGAGAGAGGGGTAGAGAGAGAGAGAGAGAGAGAGAGAGAGAGAGAGAGAGCACTGGTTCAAACCTGAAAAAAAAAACTAATACCAATACTCGTAATCACCACCACAATGGTAATAATCATAATAGTAATAATAATAACATGTGATTATCATGATTTCCTTTACGACCCCCCCCTCCCTATCAGTCTCCTCCCCCCAATCCCCCCCCCCCCCCCCCCCCCCCCTCGCTCTCTCAGCCCTCTCAGTCATTGTTCTTATAACCATACCTGTCATTTGCTTAGTTAATATCATCTCTGCATTATCTCTGTCAGTATCTCTAATAATGTTTGAATGATGTAAGTTTCTAATCTTTGTTTATGAGTGTAAATCGTGTTCACACAAATGCTTGTTCCTGCAAACAATGACGAAGAAGTCACTTCCCCTCCCCCCCCCCCCCTCTTCCGCAGTATATTTTCCCCTTGCCCTTCCTTGAAAGAAAAAAAAAATGTCTTTGACACTCACAGTTTTACTATTATGACGACTCTCTGCCCTGGTTGTGTTTTTAGTGGGTATCTGGTTCATCTGAACCAGCAGAGATTTGCTTTTTTTCCTTGGGTGTGGCGAGAGGGACTGTCTCTGACACGACTGGACCGGGCCCCAGTTGTCTCTGAAAACAGCACGTCCCCTGCCCTCGGATTGCAATGTTTGGGAATCGGGGCCACATGACCGCTGACTGCCGATGGCCTGTTGTATCTGGGGACCTTCGGCGTGTTGGAAACCTGGTTTGCTGACAGGCGGGAGGGCATTCGGCTGAGTGGTCCTCGGTCGGGTGAATGGGGTGTAGCAGACATATTCATGTCTGACGTTCCGATGTCCTTGGCTGCCCTGCTGATCATTTCCAGGTCACCGTTGTGTATTTGTACCTTGCTGCCATTGGTCAGCAAGGCGAAGATGTTCCCCTCCTTTGTCCAGCACGTGGACACAGGGGTGGTTCTTCACTTTGAAAGGCGGTTCATGTTGGTGGGAGAGCAAGGTCTTCCACAATACTGATGCCAGATCCTTTCAGAAGTCGTCGTTTGAAAATGACCTCTGACTTGTGCTTCCGTGTGACGAACTTCACAATGATAGGCCTGGGCCTCTCTCTCCTTGCACCTACCCGATGAGCGATACTAATGTCTGAATGCTGTATGTTTTGGCAACCCTAGTTTGTCGTGGATAATTGTTGATATCTTCTGTTCTCATTCTGCCAGGGTTTCCTGCCCTTTGTCCGGACTAACGCCCAAGAAACGCACCAAATCTCTTCTCTGGTATTGTTCCAGATCGTTTAGTTCTTCTCGTTCACTGACAAGCGATTTCTTCAGACCAGCAACCTCGTCTTGCAGATCTTCTACTTGATCTTCCATCTCCTCTAGCTTTTCCTTTAATTCACTGTTTTCTTGTTGCAGATAAAAAAATTCTCCCCGTAACTTTTCAAACTGGTCAGAAATGTTTGTTTCACTGTCTTTGATGTTATCTTGCACAACATGTATTTGCGAGCAGAGCTTTTGTTCAATGTTTTTTAACTGATCACAAATAGAAAGACTGCCATCGTCGCCCCCTTCTGTGAACGTAGTGTCCCTTCTCTCCTCTCTGTTGTCATTTTTCCTGTATTGATAAGATTTGTTAGGGTACCTTGTTTGACACTGACAGAAGTTGAGCGGTGCCTCTTCGTTTCAGTTGGTGTCTCGGACACTCCTGGCGAGTTGTTGCTGGAGACAGAGCAAAAGTCCGAAGATCGTTTTTTTTTTTTTTGCCAGTTTTACTGTTTTTATTGTTCTTTGATGCCATTTCTTATTAAGAGCACAGACAGACACATCTTAAATCCTCGTGACTGAACAAAACGGAGAAGGGAAATAGACAAAAAAAAATGTAAAGGAAGAGCGAAGGCACGAAAGCACTTTAAACTACACATGATTTTCATCACCACAGTCTCATGTCACTGACTTTACACTACGTAGATGCAGTTATGTTCGCTTGCGGCGGGAGCAGCAGTGGAAACACGTCCGTCCTCTCCGAGCGTCGCTCACCCCCCAATCTCCTACTACTATTTTTTGCTTTTGTTAAAAGAGGGGTTACGGGGCTAAAATAGCAAGAGATAAAAAATGGATTCTAAAAAAAAAAAAAAAAAAAGGGGGGGGGGGGGGGGGGGGGGGGGGGCGAGGCAAAATAGATGTGGTGGGGGGTGAACCCGTATATTGACATTCTCTCAGGTGTCGTTACTGCATGAACGCACAAATATTTCTATGCATTCAGGACACGACAATCAATCACCTTGTCATGTGTCAGGTTCGATCGTGACTTATTTTTTTCTTTTTCCTCTGTCCTTCCCAGTTGAATAGAGGAGGATGGCCAGACTATTTGTTTTTTTCTTTTCTTTTCCCCTCCCTGGATTATGCGGGTACGACTCCTTTGGGTGAGTACGTCTTACGTCTCACGGTAAGCACGTGTATTCGTGCCATTGGGTCTCGCCCTACACGTGGGGCTAGCACCCAGCCGGCGTGAGCTCTTGCGGTCGGCCAATCGGAGCCTTCCGTCTAGCGAAATTGATTCGACCATCGGTTGGGCCGTGCCGATATTTGAGGGGTAGAAGGCAAGAGGGGGCAAACGAGGAATCGCTCTGGGAGACAAAAGGAGCTGAGACGCAGAACCAAGAGCAGCTGTCCGGGGAGTTGGCCACTCTTGTGACCCGACTCCACTCACCTTCGCTGGTCGTGGAGAGAGCTTCGTTGTCCGGGCCATCGGCACACTTTTCGCTAAGTGACGGGTAGGCCCATACCCGTTTTTGGGACAGTTCCCCTTCGGTGTGGGAGCGCTGCTGATCCTGCCGGTCGTCCTGACCACACGAGCTGATGAGGCAGGAACCAGTATTAAATGCGTAGTGAGCGGCCCGCAAACAGCTATGTTTCATGTTAAAATGTTAGGTTATGATAAATTTGTTCCAAGCCTCACTTTTTGGGGTATGGATTTTCAATTTGGAAATTATTTACAATGTTGATACAGTCGGAGAATGACCATGAAAATTATGTAAATGTGGGATTACTCTCTGTAGGGAGGAGCGCGGAGAAGAAAGAAAAGAAAAGAGACATTTTCTTTAAAAGAGGACAGGGGAGAGCAGTCACAGACACGATTTTTTATTTCTTCTCATAGAATACAAGGAAAATTTGTTTGCGGTGCCATTATCAAAATTCACATATTACAACAAATTATAAACAAATATATTATTAAAAATTTTCCATTCTTTGCACTGTGCTCAGTCATTTCTTGTCAATTCATTTATCCATCTTGTGTCAGTATATATATATATATATATATATATATATATATATATATATATATAATGCTGAACAATTTAGTAGTGGAGGAAAACAAGTGCAGGTTAACAATTCTTCCATCATGACAGTAATGATTTGGCAAAGATTTGAAATTGAGAGGAAAACAAAAATTAAGATGAAAAAAATAGGAAAATGTATATCATAAATATGAAAACCCTTTCACTAGCTGCATGAGGAAACTATCGCAATCTCTCTCGAAGGCAGATCTATATGTATCGCCTGCACCGAGGCCTTTCGTCAGCTGAATCGGACTCATCAGGGAGACACGGTTGCTTGTGTCTGTGCTCTTGGCATCGGATAGAGACACACCACAGTCCATAATTCTGTGGTGTTCCGACCGCCAAGGGTTCGAAAAAGAATCTAACAGCACCCCCAAAGCAGCCAGCGAAAGGTAGTAGAATTAAACAAAACAAAAGTGTGGAGAGGAAAAAAGTTGTTGAAATCTAAAAACACCTGCAAACAGTACAAAATGAAAGGGACAATCTTTGAGCCTATGCTTGAGGATTATATATATTAACACATGCACGCACACATCCTACCACCCCCCCCCCCCCCCCCCCCCCCCCCCCCCCCAGATACACACACACACACCACACCAACACAGAATCACACACACACACACCCCGCCAAAACAGTGTCTCTCTCTCTCTCTCTCCCTCTCTCTCTCTCTCTCTCTCTCTCTCTCTCTCTCACACACACACACACACACACACACACACACACACACACACACACACACACACAGCGCGCTCACATCACCACCACAAACCCCATCACATATGCAATATTAACACAACACTTAATAAACACTCCAACTGTAAAACAGAACACTCCAAGATAAGCTCAAAGTTAAGTATAAAAAAAAAAAGAAAAAAAAAAAAAAAAAAAAAACACAATAGCACCATTCAAAAGATCAATGACATTGCAAAATGTATAATTACGTAAACTGTAAAAGCAACCTGCAGAGTTAAATACAAATCAGGAATAAAAGATTTACTGCTAAGTAAGATGTTTGAAGTAGAGAGAGAGAGAGAGAGAGAGAGAGAGAGAGAGAGAGAGAGAGAGAGAATCATAGGGGTGTAGAAATTGGAAACAGACCAGTATGAACATTTTAACTATAAGCATGACATACTCTATTAAACCAAGTACGGAATAAAAGAGCACAAACTTTCAATGCCAAGAAATTGTATCACAAAAGTATGATTGTTAAACAGTAAAAAGAATACAATCAAGTAAAGACATTTGTAGTAAAAATGGGCTTGGAGAAGGGGGGGGGGGGGGGGGGGGGGGGGAAGAAAAAAAATAACAAATAGTCCGGCCATACCAGTGTCCTCCTATTCACGATTCACGGTACACGACATTTTATTTGTCCTCATAGAATACATGGACCTTAGGTGTGCGGCACCTTTAGCAAGGACTGCGGCCCGTCCCCTCCTTGCGTTTCTCCCGGGGGCAGTGGGAGGTGGTGTGTATGTGAGCCTTTGTGTGTAGCCATTCTATCGATGCTTTATTCTTTACTTTCCTTCACTCTTCTGACTCTCCCTCCGGCATTGAGATTCCAATCCTTTAGAGTGCCGGAGCAGAGGGGTCTCTCTGACTATCATCTCATTGTATGGTTTTGTGAGCG
>JADBJO010008906.1:55000-62500 GCA_016801955.1 Conus betulinus | reverse complement strand
TTCACTTCCAGGTACCCAGTCCTCCACCATAAGTTCATTGATACCATCCAAGACCTCGGCCTGGAATAGATGGTGACCTTTCCTACAAGAGGAGAAAACACTCTTGATCTGTCCTCACAAATCACCCCTCACTAGTCCTGAGGGTAGAAAGCATGCCAGGACTCTCAGACCATGACATCCCATACATGGAATTTCAAACTCATCCAGTCCACCAAAAGCAGACCCTTCCGTAGGGTCTGCTTTTGGTGGACTGGATGAGTTTGAAATCGATACAGGTTCACCCTGTAAGACAGTGCAACAAAGCCGACTGGCCAAATCTACGTAAAGCTACGACACAGCTGTCAAACGACATTACGTCAAAGTATAATGATCAAAGCAACCCAGATGAAGTCTGGACAGAGCTGAAGGAAAAGCTCACTCGGCTGTTGAGGCACACATCCCAGTCACTACTCTCCGACCAAAGAACAGCAAGCCATGGGTGGAGTACTACACCCAAGAAGCTGATCAAGAGGAGAGACAGACTGTATAAAAGATGGAAAAAGACTGGAGATGAAAAAAGCCACTACAAAGTCAGAGTTCTCAAACGCCAAGTTCAGCGCAGACTCCGTAGAGCCTACTGGGCCTATACTGAAAACCTGATCTCTGACAGCTAAGGAACAAAGCCTGGAACGAAGAAATCATTCTGGTCATACATCAAGTCCCAGCGCACGGAAGCAGCCGGCGTCTCTCCACCGAAAGTAGCTGGCAAACTAGTTACTGAAGCTAAGGAAAAGGCAGAAATACTGAGTGCACAGTTTCAGTCAGCATTCAGCAGCAAACTGTCCTGTTCACCAGAGGAATTTGAGTCCTGGACTGACATGAGCCCAGAGCCTGAAGGACCTACATGCGACCACATCCACATCTCAATAGTGGGAGTCAGAAAACTGTTAAAAGGCCTAGACCCGAGCAAAGCCCCTGGACCAGATGGAATCGCCCCTCGCCTCCTGAAGGAAATTGGTGATGAAATTGCCCCAGCTCTAACGCTTCTTCTCTTCCAGTCCTCCCTAAGTACAGGCATTGTACCAAAAGACTGGAAAAGGGAAAAAAAACGTCTCTCCTGTGTTCAAGAAGGGTGAACGATACAGGCCTGAAAACTATCGCCCCATCTCCCTCACGAGTGTGCCATGCAAAATCCTAGAGCACATTGTAGTAAACACAATTATGGGATTTGCAGAGGCAAACAACATCCTGTGCGAGGAACAGCATTGCTTCCGGCGAGGCAGATCCTGTGAAAGCCAACTGCTGGGGCTTGTAGATGAGCTACCCTACAACATGAAAAAGGGAAAAACAGTCAGACGTCTTAGTGATGGATTTCTCAAAAGCCTTTGACAAAGTCTGCCACTCCCTTCTAACCCACAAGCTCCGACATTACGGAATCACTGGCCAGGTCCATGGATGGATAAAGAACTTCCTGGCAAACCGACAGCAGGCGGTGGTTGTTGATGGAGCCTCTTCAAAGGCCGTCTCAGTAGAGTCAGGAGTCCCCCAGGGATCAGTCCTGGGCCCAGCCCTTTTTCTCCTCTACATAAACGACCACTCTGAACAATCTCCAGAACAGCACGGCTCTTTGCAGATGATACTCTCTGCCACAGAACTGTAGTTTTCCCCCCAAGACCAAGGAAATTACAGCAGGACCTAGACCACATGGCAGCCTGGGAAACAAAATGGAAAATGTCCTTCCACCCTGACAAGTGTCAAGCCCTCCACGTTTCCAGGAAGAAAAACACACTGACTGGCACATACCATCTCTATGGCCAAAATCTCTAAAGAGCTGAAGAGACAAAGTACATAGGGACACCATTTGCCAAGATCTTAGCTGGGACACCCCACATCTCCAACATAACAAACAGGGCAAACAAGACCTTAGGGTTCCTCAGGCGAAACCTGAGAGTAGGCTCCATCAACATCAAGGAAACTGCCTACAAGGCCCTAGTTCGCCCCACCCTAGAATATGCCTCACCTGTCTGGGACCCCTATACTGCCAAAAACATCAGCAACATGGAAAAAACTCCAACGCCGTGCAGCTCGATGGGTTGTGAACCGCCACCGTCACACCTCGAGTGTCGATTCCATGCTGACACATCTACAGTGGTCCACTCTAGCAGACAGAAGAACAGCAGCAAGGCTGACCACCTTCTTCAAAAACCATCGTGAAGAGGTCAGCATAAACACCTCATTCAGGCCCACACCAAATACCCAGCACGGTCTACAAGACAGTCTCACGGGCAGACATAACTCCTCCCTGCTTGTAAAACCAATTACAGGAAGTTCTTCTTCCCGTGGACTGTCAGGGACTGGAACAGCCCTCCTGAGGTTATTTCTTCAACCTCAGTGGAGTGTTTCAAGTCCCAAATTTGACCAACCAGCGCCTCCCCCCACACACACCCTCCCAACCACCCCACCCCCCACAACAAGCCCCCCCCCCCCCCCCCCCCCAGTCCTATGTCATGTCAACAACCCCCTTGTGGACCCCCCCCCCTCCCCAAGTTTTTACACATATCACAACCATCAAAATGATGATGGCGGATGTTCCAAGAAAGAAGAAGAAGAACTGGATTCTACAAATCATCTACAGAATTCATTCGTCTCATGTCATCTTTTCTATCTGACAGGTAACAAGTGCTGTGGTAAATAATCAAACATCTAAACTAAACTAATGTCCCTTAGAAATGGAATGCCACAGGATCCATCTTAGGACCCCTGTTCTTTATCTATGTAAATGATTCACCTTGGTTTCTTAATTGCATTTGCGAAATGTTTGCAGATGATACATCCATTCATTCAAATGATTCTGATGCCTGTAAACTTACTAAAGAACTCCTGAAGACATTGAAAGACTCATTAATTGGACCCAGCTAAACCATATGTCCATAAATGCAAATAACATCAAGTGTAATACATACGTATGCGCGCTACAAAAACGACAGAGAATGATTTCCCAGTTCAACCCATTGTTTCTATGTGATAATGGAATTGAAGAAGTCGACTCGCATAAAATGCTGGGTGTCATTATTGACTAAGATTTATCTTGGATTGACCACACCACGTCCCTAGTGAAACGTCTTTCCAACAAAATATTGCAGTTGGCTAAAATAAAGAAAACATTCTTGATGTACATTCCCGGATGCTTTTCTTTAATGATTATATTTCATCAATTACTGAGTATGCTTCAATCTTATGGGACAGCTGCAGTGACAACCTTAAAACTGATTCACCGTACATGTAAAAGAGCACCAAAATCAGTATTGTTGAAATCATGCTCTCTAACTGCTGAGGACAATAAGCAACACAAAATTGTATCTTTCAACGACAGGCTCATCTACAAAAAATCTGTATGTATGCATAACCTTATGAATGGAAATGCTCCTAAAGAGATTAGAGACACTTTCAAAGTTAATCGTCACAGATATAAACACGTAATATCGCTTCCCAGACCTGTTATAATCTATAAGAATCCAGTGTGCTATATTCTGGTGGTGGTTTGTGTGGAACAGTTTACCAACAACACTAAAAATATCAAGAGCAAGTTCCACTTCAAGAAAAATATGAAAATTCATTTAGCTAGAAAAAACGAATTCACAGTGTAAAACATATCATTAATGCTTCCTGCCTATCCTCTGCAAAACTTGCGTATGTGTTGGTACACACTGTATTGGCACATACATGAGTGAGTGTGATGGTACTAAAAGGGTGAGTGTTACCAAATTCCTTGTTTTGTTCATAGTGCAGAAATTGCACCTTATTTTCTTTATTGGGATGTGTTTGCATTTTTTCTTTATTTTCACACTATTCATTTCGTTTTCTTCTGCAGATGGTTTAATGGGAAAAAAAAAAAAAACCCACCAGATACTGTTTATTCAATATACCATCTCAAAACAAAATTTTGACTTGGCTTGACTTCACGCACACACACACACACACACACACACACACGCACGCACGCACGCACGCACGCACGCACGCACGCACGCACGCACGCACGCACGCACGCACGCACACGCACTCACGCACTCACGCACGCACGCACTCACGCACGCACGCACGCACGCACACACACGCCACCGCCATCACCACCACCACCACCACCACCACCACTACCACCACTACCACCACCACCACAGTGAACTCAAAACTAATATTCGCATAAACACTCTGTGTGTGTGTGTGTGTGTGTGTGTGTGTGTGTGTGTGTGTGTGTGTGTGTGTGTGTGTGTGTGTGTGTGTGTGTGTGTGTGTGTGTGTGTGTGTGTGTGTGTGTGTGTGTTAAGTCAAAGTCAAAATTTTATTTTCAGATGGAACGTTGAATAAGCAATAAATCTGCTTTTTTTATATCAAGTCATCCATAAAAAATATATATATATAGATGAAACGACGAAAAAACAGAAATTTATGAAAATCAAAGACAATGAAAAAAAGAAACCAGAGAAGAAATGGATGGGGGTGGGGGGAGTGTACAAATGAGAAGGGGAAAAATCCAGAGAGAGAGAGAGAGAGAGAGAGAGAGAGAGAGAGAGAGAGAGAGAGAGAGAGAGAGAGATTGGTTATGTACAATATGTACATTGTCTTCATAAATTGTGCACGGTATGTATATTCCAAGAATACTGTCGACACTGACATACCCATTCTTTTGAGGCACACACACTCATACGCGACCAACACACATGCATATGCTGTGTAAAATCATAAAACGTCATTTCAATGGGTTGAGAAAAATATAAGCTATGAACCATTCATGAGATACTTTTTCAAATAATTTTAAAACTGGATTTTATTGTTTATACTGTTAAAGCATGTTGGTAACTTGTTCCATACTTTTCCACCAGAGTATGAAAAACTAGATTTGTAAAGATTATTTCTCGGTCTAGGAAAAGATAAAAAAATCCTCTGAGTTCTTACAAACTACAAGCATATAAAGGCAACCAAACACACCCACTCACTCCACTCACACCCCCTCTCCTCCCCACCCACCCACACCCCCACTTTCTCTCTTCTTATGAATTAATAATACTTGAACAGTATACATGATTATACAATTCATAATAAGGAAGTTACATTTTATCCCTGTGGTACCATGCGATAGCTGTTGTATATAACGCATAACATAATTTTGTTCACTGCAATGATGCTTCAAAATATACATTTAAACAGACTTAAGCATTTCCCAGCAGAGTGTACAACCAGCACCGAAATCCCGTCCATCTGTGCCTTCATATTTCTTTAACAATCATCAAAAGAAAGTTTAATTATATGTTCTTAAGCCCGCTGCCCAATATGACATCGCCACATCACAGCCGCGCCCCGCCGACCAACCAACAAGCCAACCTACCAGCAAAGTTGCCGATCGGCCAACGGATCCCAGCCGCGGTATCGCCATGCCAGACAAGCAGCGGGCGCAGGCTACACTCACACTCAATGATATTTTAATACCATATACAATTACCTACATATCATGAACATATCCTCTCATGCACGTATTAAATCCAGGTATCTTATGATTTGGATTATCAATTTTCAAATAATACTTCATAATCGATCCAGTTAGTGTTAAATTTTAGCAGATTCAATTGTACAGTTGGTATGCATTTTTCAAGATTATGTCTTCTCTTTAGTATTTTTTTTTTTTAGAAATACTGTTATTGAATGCTTAAATGTGTTTATTTTACAGCTAAAAATGTAGTGTTTGGCTATCAGTATTATAAGATCGAATGTTGTATCAGTTGTGGATTGTCATCTGCTCCAAATATTATTTGTTTTCAGTCAGAGAGACACATTTTGCACAACAGTTTGGTTCCCAATTATCTTTTACTATAACTCTGTAATACGTTTTGGAACCTTTATTTACAGAATATATTTTCTTTAGTGCTGTGTTGACTTCTGCTTCAATGTTATCTTCTATCTCATTCTCAAACCTTTGTTCTTCTCTGATGTATCGTTTAATAGATAATATACATCCAGCACAAGATAGGAAATCTATTTCAATGTTATATTTTGTTTCTGAATCCTCATGGGATAGTGAATCTCCATTTGCTTTGAACAAATCAGATACTCTAAATACATTTCTGTTGTTCCAGTTTTTGTGTTTTATTAGTTTATTTCCTATTTTAATATGTTCATTGTAAAGAATTGGTTCTGCAAGAAGTTCTCTAGCATTTTCTGGTTTATTTTGTAGTAGAACTGCTTATACGACATAAATACATGTTTCCAGAAGAAAACATTGTCTTGAGTGGTGATGCACAGGTGATTTGGAGAGTACTTCTCAATGTTCTCAATA
Source organism: Conus betulinus (assembly GCA_016801955.1). NCBI lineage: Eukaryota > Metazoa > Mollusca > Gastropoda > Neogastropoda > Conidae > Conus > Conus betulinus. The sequence continues at coordinate 56,190 of JADBJO010008906.1, read as the reverse complement.
ATTGGGTATGAAAAAATCAACATGTCTCTCTATCTGTGTGTTGTTTTTTGTCTCAGTCTTTTTATCCATGTTAATTTTAATGCAGTGATGAGAGCATTTATGTCAGGTAGATTCAACCCACCATCCTGTACATCGTTAATAACTGTTTTTCGACTAATTCTGTCTTGTTTTTTTATTTCATACAAACCAGTAACATAAGTCTTGTAATTCTTTAACAAATATGTCAGGTAGATTTGGAAGCATCAACCATAGGTAAGTTAGTTTTGACAGAATTAATTATTTTAAGACAGCAATTCTTCCTAAAGGGCTAATGATTCTCTTTAGCCAAATTTTAAATAGTGCCTTCACTTCTATCATTCTATCTTTGTAGTTTCTTTTTTCCATGTGTGTTAAGTACTGAGTAAACCAAAATCCTTATATTTTGAATTCTTTTGGAGTCCAGATCATCTTAAAATGTTCCATATATCTTATTTCACTATGCTTTTGTCTTCCAAGCCAAATTACTTGTGTTTTCTCTTTGTTTAAGAATAAACTGATGTTTTTTCCCAACCTATCGAGAATCCCGATAGATTTTTCAAATGATTTCTTATTCCCTGTGTTCATCAGTTGAGTGTCATCGGCAAATTGTGATATCTTATGTTCTTTCTCCCCGATTTGTATACATTCAATACTATTTTCTTCCTTGATCATTACGGATAATATTTCTGCACATAATACGAAGATATATGGTGAAACTGGATCTCCTTGCCTACAACCCCTTTCTATTGAGAACCATGATGATGTTTGGCCATTTACGATAACAGTAGAGTTAACGTTTTTTGTAGAATACGTCTATTCATTTACATATATCTTTACCTAAACCTACAGCCTCTAGCACTTTGTGCATAAAATCCCAATTTAACGAGTCGAACGCCTTTTTGAAGTCTAAATTAATTAGCATCCCTGGAACATTTTTCATGTTGAGATGGTGTATTACGTCATAAATTAACCTAATGTTACTATCTATGTATCTATTTGGACAAATCCTGTCTGGTCTTCACTAATCAGTGATGGAAGGACTTCTTTAATTATGTTAGCAGTACAAGTGGAGCCAATTTTGTATATAAGGTTTAAAAGTGAAATAGGTCTCCAGTTTTTTTTTTACACATTCTTTTGGTTTTTCCTTCTTCGGGTATACAGATTATAATACC
>JADBJO010008906.1:47500-50000 GCA_016801955.1 Conus betulinus | reverse complement strand
AACGTGAAACAACAAACAAGAGTAAAGATTACAAGAAGAAGGGAGGAGTCAACACACACAGATATGGAATAAGTGATCCTCTTATCGAAGGGAAGAGAGAGAGAGAGAGAGAGAGAGAGAGAGAGAGAGAGAGAGAGAGAGAGAGAGAGAGAGAGAGAGAGAGAGAGAGAGAGAGAGAGAGCAGTTGCATTCTTTTGTAAAGAAAAAATAATAATAATAACATACAACAAACTGCTAAGGACAATAATTAGACAACTACAATGCATCAATAATATCAACATTTTTATGTGGTTATAAGGCAAAACGAGAGAACGAACGGTACTACAATCATGGGTTTGGTGGTCATAAAAAAACATTGAAAACTGACAAAAAAGAAAACGAATAGACGTGGGGGGAAAAAAAAAAAAAAAACAACAAACAAACAAACAAAAAAAACCAGGCTGGAGACTTTCACAAGATCTCACAAGGGGATAAGTCGGATAGTTGAGATGTTTTAAAGAAAAAAAAAAGGGCCGAGGGGGGGGGGTAGGTGTATGGGGGGGTGAGAGGAAGAGTTAGAGGAGATAAGAGAACACAGCGCCGATGGATGGGGACAGGTAGGGAGTGGGGGGGGGGGACCATTCAGAGTGGTGGATCCCTCGACTTGAAATCCCACCCCAAAATCCCCAAGGAGAGATTAGAGATCAGAGAGAGAGAGGGGGAGAAAAGAGAGGAGAAGAGAGGAGGAGAGAAGTTGAGATGAGAGAGAGAAGGGATGAGGAGGTGGAGATGGATGAGAGAGAGAGAGACGATGTCGAGAGGGAGGTTGAGGGACCCAAGAGGGAATGACGAGCGAAGAGAGATCAGAAAGAAGCGAGTAGAGAGAGATTTTTTTCCGCTCAGAGAGATGAGAGGGAGAGAGAGAAGAGAGAGAGAGAGAAGATTAGGTGAGATGATGAGAGAGGGAGAGGGAGGGAGTGAGAGAGGAGGCGAGAGAGAGAGATAGAAGATAGAGAGAGACCTCTATCCGGAGAGGAGAGAGAGGAGAGAGAGAGGAGACCCCCTTGCCAACACCCACCCCGAGAGAGATGGAGGAGAGAGGAGGGAGAGAGGAGGACAAAGAGAGAGAGATATCAGAGAGAGGGAGAGAGAACGAGAGAGAGAGAGGAGAGAAGAGGAGAGAAGAGAGAGAGAGCGGATGAGAGATGATTGGAGATAGACAAGAAGAGAGATGGAGTGTGAGGAGAACGAGAGCGCGAGTGGAGATCAAGGGTAACATTAAAGCAGAGAGACAGAGCTTTAGAAGAGTTAGAGGAGAGACCCAGTGTGTGATGAGACTTTAAGGGACTAAGAGAGAGTGGTGAGCGGAGGGAGAGTAGAGAGAACCGAGAGAGAGAGAGAGAGAGAGAGAGAGAGAGAGAGACGAGAGAAGATGGGGAGGAGAGAAGAGAAAACGAGAACGGGACCAAATGGAGGGAGAGAGCCATTGAGAGAGAGAGGAGAGAAGAGAGAGAGGGAAGAGAGACAAGAGAGAGGGAGAGGGAGAGAGAGAGAGAGAGAAAGGAGATGGAATGAGGAGAGGAGAGAGAGGAGCGAGAGAGAGGAGAGAGAGAACGGGAGGAGAGGATTATTTTTTTGATTATCGAGCGAGGAGAGAGAGAGAGAGAGAGAGAGAGAGAGAGAGGGAGGAGAGAGGAAGAGAGAGAGAGAGAGAGAGAGATCCGGAAGCGAGAGAGAAGGAGAGGAGAGAGAGAGAGAGAGTAGATTACAAAGAAGAAGAGAGGAGTGAAGAGAGACACATTTGAGAGATGAGAGGGGAGGGGAGATTAGCGATGAAGAGATGAGACATAGAAGAGAGAGAGACGCAGAGAGCGGAGAGAGAGAGAGAGAGAGAGAGAGAGGAGAGAGGAGAGGGGAGAGGAGAGGAGGGGAGAGAGAGGGAGAGAGGGAGAGGAGACAATAGAGAGGAGAAGGAAGGAAAAACGAGTGGAGGGGGACGACGGGAGGACGGCTGAGGAGAAGGCAGGAGAGGGAGAGACTAGACGAGAGAGAGGGAGAGGGGAGAGATGAGAGATAGAGAATACTTTGGAGAGAGAGAGGAGAGAGAGAACGGTATTTTGAGCAGAGGTGAGGGAGAGGAGATAGGGAGAGGAGAGAGAGAGTGAGGAGGCGATGAAGAGAGCGTGAGAGAGAGCGGAGTTTACATGAGAAGTGTGTGCGAGAGAGTGTGTGAGGAGTGTGTGAGAAGTGTGTGGTGTGTGGTGAGACAGGAGTTGACTATTCAAACACTACCCAAGACTATAATTATTAACTAAGCGACAATCCATCGAAACGCAGCCGTAATTAACGAGAGAGAGAGAGAGAGAGAGAGAGAGAGAGAGAGAGAGAGAGAGAGAGAGACAGAGAGACAGAGACAGAGACAGACAGACAGACAGACAGACAGACAGACAGACAGACAGAGAGAGAGAGAGAGAGAGATAATTCCATTTTTCTATCCAAAAATATCGCATGCTAAACATTA
>JADBJO010008906.1:22500-42500 GCA_016801955.1 Conus betulinus | reverse complement strand
ACCGGCATGAAATCTGCCCGCCGACTGCGACCTCTGACGCCTGATTCTCTGTGCACCTCAGACATTTCAACGTCGGGTATTGTGTGGGTGGCAGCTGTCTCTTTTAATATGGCCGTTTTGTATCTTAACAATTTTTTTTTCATTTTTTAACTGTGCATACATTGTTCCTTCTTTTGTCAAACAGTTTTTAACATTGTGGTGGTTTTTGACTTCGGAGAGGCGTTTCATATTAATTGGGTGAGAGATCCTCTACAATCCCCATGTGAGATCCTTTCAACAATCTCCTTGATTGGATCTGGATGATTTCTGCTTTATTTTTTCTTGACACGAATTTAACGAGTATGGGTCTTGACCTATTGCCACTTTTGAAACCAACCCGATGAGCGATACTAATGTCTGCTTTGGTCACATATTGAACGTGTAAATTTTCATGAATTATGCTTAGCACTTTGTTTTCACAGTTCGACAGAATCTCTTTACCGTCGTCCGATGCGACCCCAAGAAAATGCACCGAGTCCCTTCTTTGATATACTCTAGGTCATTATTTTTCTCCCTCTCTTTTTGAATAGCACTCTTTAAACTTTGGATGTCATCTTGCAGATCTTCAATGATATCTTCAGTTTCTTCCAATTTAGATTTCAAACTGTCGTTTTCTTGTTGCGCTGCATAAATATCTCTCCTTAATTTATCAAATTGTTCTGAAATGTGATTGAAAAGTCGTAGTTCGCTCTCATTAACTTTACTCTTCAGTGCTTGAAAGTTTTCGTTTAGTCCATGTTCATTGGTTGTCGGCTGATTTTGAATACCAGCTGAACCCCCCTCACTCATCAGGCTAGGACTGTGTCTTCCTTATCTTTGATGTTCGAGTGATGCTGTCTGCTATTGCACATTTTTTGATTGTTTGTCCATCCTATAAAGATTTAAGAGATAAATACATTTGTCTCATACTACTAGAAATGCTCATCAAGTGTCATTGCTTCTTTTACTGCAAAATGAAAAGAGAATCGTAACTCGCTCTGTAGCTATGTTCATTTTTGAAGCACTAAAAGGAAGGGACGAACTGTTATCAGTTAACGCACAAATGCCAGAGTAATTTCAGGAAGAACATTTTGTTATGCAAATATTTTCTTTCATTATTTTCAGTATTATTATGCACCGAGCGCGTGTGCTTTCTACTTTTTGTTCTTTACCGCATTGCAGATAGGTCGGTGGACTTTACAATTAAAGTATTGAGTTTGAGTTTGAGTGTTCACGCTCTCTCTCTCTCTCTCTCTCTCCTCTCTCTCTCTCTCTCTCTCTGTGCGTGCGTGCGTGCGCGCGTGCACGCGTGTGTGTGTGTGTGTGTGTGTGTGTGTGTGTGTGTGTGTGTGTGTGTGGAAAGGATGCTTTTATATATGCACGTGTGCTCACACACACACACACACACACACACACACACACACACACGCACACACACACACACACACTCGTGATCACACACATACAGACAAAAATACACACACACGCATGCGCGAGCACATCAACACACGCGCACACATAAACACACGCGGGCGCCCAGGCATGCACATATGCTCTCTCTCTCTCTCTCTCTCTCTCTCTCTCTCTCTCTCTCTCTCTGTCTCTCGCGTGCGTACGCGCGCACTCTCTCCCTCTCTCACACACCAAACTTGCCCCCCCACCCCTACACCTACACACCTACACAAACATAAACATACTCCCTCACACACACACACACACACACACACACACACACACACACACGCGCGCGCGCGCGCGCGCGCGCGCGCGCGCACGCACTACGAACTAACTATGCGTGCGCGCGCGCGCGCACACACACACACACATACACACACACACACACACACACACACACACACACACACACACACACACACACACACACACTCACACACACACACCTCACACGTACACAGAGTCAGGCAATAACAATTCTACCATGGATAGATATTGACATATAATTCAAATTTCTACAAAGGATTCATGTCAGATCAGGAAGGCTTTCAACATATTGAATGATAAAATGTAGTAAGAGGTCAGCAAATTATCACAACTGTATCTGTAAATAAAATAAAAAAATCTTGCAAACATCAAAGCTAGATCATACCGATTGACATTCTGACGAATTCATTCATGATCTCAACCATGTAGGCATTCCGTTTATTGAATTGATATTTGCTTTTCTTTTACTCTCCAACTAATGATGTTTTGGACGTCAGTAGATGCTTGTCATGTTTAAAACAATCAGGTACACGCGACGTAAAAATGAGATGTACAGAATACTAAAAATGTTATTTTCAGCAATCACTAATACAGTAACGTAATCAATATCATTTTCACATAGAAGACTAAGCGTTTCTTTTGAGACTTGCCAACGTATTCCCTCGACAATATGTCAAATCCATCAAGTAATAGACCATTTTCTTCACGAAGTTCAATCTGGGTTGCATCAAAATCATTCCTATCATATGGGCTCATACAGCTCATTGATAGCCTTCTATGCAACATAAATACATAAAAGAAAATAGATTTACTGGATCCTTTTCATAGACCTTGAGATAGCTTTTAATGTAATCCCATCCCACTCTGTTATCATGTAAACTGGAACAATATAAATCAACTCCAGAATCCGTTAATGTCATGTCACTTTTTCTGTGATATAGAAAAACTATCTGTACCATTTAATGATAAAGTGTTAAAATTTTGTGTATGTTGGATATGGAGTACCTTGAGGATCTGTATCAGCCCATCTTTTGTTCTCTGTCTTTTTCAATCTTGTCTTGTTGATGTAAATGTTCTAAGATAGATACAAATTCAAGCTTAACCTCAATTGAAACTTTTATCTATTACCGTTCCCTTTAAACAAGAAAACATCTTTTAAAATCTAGTTTCCAGTTTTCCGGTGGAAATGTATGGAATGGGTTACCAACAAGGTTCGAAAGTATACAGAACAAAAGCCAATAATAATAAATCTTGAAGAGTTTTCTGTTGAATAGTTGATTAATTTAATGTTTTCACAACTGGATTTGAAATAATTATTCTTATGCGCCTGTGCATCGTTGATGCATGCATCTAACACATGTATGTGTGTGCTCATGTGCGCGTGTGTCCGGCTGAAAGTAATAGGAACGAAAAGATATGTCAGTGTTCTGTCACGCTTAATAACATGCATACTGTGTGTAACTTACTATTGACAATGTGTATGTGGCGCATGACACTTCTGAATGAGGATGATTTGCTGGGGACTGCCTTTGTATGAGTTATGTTTTGATGCCCATGGCAGTTATTCTGAAGGAATCGTCTCTTTTCAGTCATTCCATTACTTCTTTTCGCTGAGGCCCGTGAACACCCCCTAGCCCGTGCCCACCGTTCCCCTGGGTTTTCTAGAGGCCTGTGTGGGCCATGGCATGCTGTAGCTGCTGGGGCAGGGGCCGCCCCTCCTGGGTGTAGGCGTGCTGCACTCTCTGCAGGAAGAGGTCCTTGGCAAACTGGTACAGTTCCACATCCAGGTGGTTCAGCTCCGCGATCCTCCTGAGGTACCCTGCCGGAACATCCACCTGGCTGGTCTTCGTGCGGTTGTCTTGCTCTGTATAGCGCGGAGGAGTTTCAGGTGCAGAGTGTGCTCCAAGAGGAACTGGGAGAAGACCTGGAAGTCGGTCAGTCCGAAGAAGGCCATGTCCAGCAGGTTGCGTTTGGCCGACTCCAGCAGGAGGGCGTTACGGCGGGCGGGGGCCATGGCTGTGGTGTTGTAGCAGTGCACCAGAGACAGGTTGGCCAGCATGCGCGCGTCTGGCGGTTGAAGGCCAGGTTGTGGGGGCAGTTGATGAACTGCTGGAGGCTGACGTTCTGACAACATAGTGTGCAACGTCACTGCATCAGCACACACACACACACACACACACACACACACACACACACACACACACACGCACGCACGCACGCACGCATGCACACGCTACAGATATATATATATATATATATATATATATATATATAATATATATATATATATATATTGAATTATAAACAAAGCTTGCTCTTATGTCTCAGATTGTAGAAATAGGGGGGTGGTAAGCCTTCATATCTGCAGTGGTAGATGATTCTGCCTATCTGACAGTATGTGCTTGAGTGGGTGAATGGGGAATAAATAAATGCTTCTCAAAATGAACCTTCAGCAAGCTTATAGTCTCCAAAGAGGGAGACCATCTCCAATGGGGAGAAAGCTCACTAACATATAACTCCTGGTCAGATACCGGTATTTCGAAACCTGATTGTTCCTCTCCTCAGTGGAAAGTGGTAATTTGACTCCTGTGTGTGTGTGTGTGTGTGTGTGTGTGTGTGTGTATGTATGTATATATATATATATATATATATATATATATATATATAAAAAAATGACTAATGGATTCCAAGGATAAGTAACCGAGCACTATTCCAGCAACTTACAGAGCAGCTTGATGATGCAAAGACTGCAAGAAATATTCAATTATAAAACAAAACTTGCTCTTATATCTTAGAGTGAAGAAATAGGGGGAGATAAGCATTCATATCTGCAGTGGCAGTTAATTCTGCCTAACTAACAGTATGTGCTTGAGAGGGTGAGTGGGGGGGATAAATAAATGCTTCTCAAATGAGTCTTCAGCAAGCTTATAGTCTCCAAGGAGGAGACACTCTCCAATGGGGAGGAAAACTCACTAACATATAATTTCTGGTCAGATATTGGTATTTCGAAACCCGATTGTTCCTCCTCAGTGACCGCGGAAAAGTGGTAACTTAACTGCTCTGCCTTTTTGGTTTAAAGAAAAATGCTATCCCACAAAAAGGCTGGTGTGCAATACCATAGTATGTTTGTTGAGTTTTCAAAAAAAAAAAAAAAAGCAACAACTAAAGGTGCCACCTAAGAAGCAAAAGAAAATCATGAAAGAGCAAAACAAGCTACATTTTCTAATGAAAAGTAGAAAAAATAGAAAGATAACCTCTTAAGACACAAGTGCTGAGGGCTAGTTCTTGGAATGAATGCGCAAGGGACTAAATTACAATTGACTAAAAAATTCCAAGGATAAGTAACCGAGCATAATTTCAGCAACTTACAGAGCAGCTTGATGTTGCAAAGACTGCAAGAAATATTCAATTATAAAACAAAAACTTGCTCTTACATCTTAGAGTGAAGAAAAAGCGCGGGAGATAAGCATTCATATCTGCAGTGGCAGTTAATTCTGCCTAACTAACAGTTTGTGCTTGAGAGGGTGAGTGGGGAATAATAAATGCTTCTCAAATGAGTCTTCAGCAAGTTTATAGTCTCCAAGGAGGAGACACTTTCCAATGGGGAGGAAACTCACTAACATATAACTCCTGGTCAGATACCGGTATTTCGAAACCTGCCTTTTCGGTTTCGAAGGGAAAAAAAAAAACCAAATATTTCTGTAACCTTGAAAAAGTAAGGAAAAGAAAACATGTGATTACTCGTCTTGTATCAGATTCTGGGTTTACTACCACTGACCAGACCAAAATAATGAAAGAAGGTTACCTTCTATAGAAATCTTTACAATCAAAAGACTGACGTTGCAAATGTGACTGAAGCTACGCACGACTTTACTGTTGGAGAAGATAGTCCTCGCCTTAGTGACACTGACTCCAACTCATGTGAAGGTCTTGCCACTGTCAATGAAACATCGTGCGCTTTACAAAGCATGAAAAACGGATCAGCGCCAGGTATGGACGGAATTACTGTTGAATTAATGAACTTTTTCTGGCCTAAATTAAAAGATATTGTAACTGCCTGCCTCTTTCAATGAATCCTTTCAGAAAGATGAGCTGTCTTATATACTCAATACCAAGGTGTGATAACACTAATTCATAAAGGCAAAGATCTGGATAAAGAACATCTAATAAACTGGAGACCTATTACCTTAACAAACACTGACTATAAAATTCTAGCTAAAGTTATGGCACAGAGACTAAGTGGTGTTATACAGCATCTGGTAAGCAAAGACCGGGTTATTTCATTAAAGGTCGAAATAATATCTGCAGTTATTCGTACAATTTACGATGCAATCAATTACGTAAACAAAACAGGTAAATCAGGTTTTATATTAGCACTTGATTATTCAAAAGCATTCGATTCCATAACAAAAACGTACTTACTGAAAGCATTGGATGTTTTTGGATTTGGTCCCAATTTAAGAAATGATTCGAATTGTTAAAAAAGGCTTTGAATCACATAAATCATGGGGACTGGATATCGGAGAGTTTTGATGTTGGTTGTGGTATTAGACAAGGATGTCCGTTTTCCCCTTTAGCCTTGTTTTGGCTGTAGAACTGCTAGCTATTAAGATTAGAAAATAGTGGCATTGAAGGAATACAGATACGAAATGAAAGAAATGCAAGCATCAAAATCAAACAGATGGCTGACGACACAACCCTTTTATTAAAAACACCAGATTGACAGCAACAGCAACAAATATTCTCAGACAATTTGTATGTTTCTCTGGCTTGAAACTAAACATACGCAAAACTAAAGTCTTGGCAATAGGTGATGTTGATAAAAGCGTTCTTAACATACCCTTCGAAATAGTGGACAAAATAAAAATCTTAGGAATATCCTTTGCAAAAGACAAAATGGCCAAAGAAATAGAAGACAACTGGAAAAGTAGCCTGAAAAAACTCTAACAGCTATGATAAAATAATGGAGTAAGAGAGACCTTAGCATACATGGTAAAATAGTGACCATAAAGACATTTTTGACCAGCTAATTTATTCATGTTATGCAGTCAGTTGGACTGCCAAGGGAAATACTGATTAAAGTTAATATAATTTTATATAAAATTTCTTCAGCAAAGGAAACACAGTAACGGAAAAGCCTTTGAAAAGATAAAAAGAAAGGTCATGAAAGCAGATTATAAAGAAGGAGGGTTAAGAATGGTTGACATGATTGAATTGCAAAATACCTTTAACCTACAGTGGATTAGACGATTATACAACAAGAGAACTGGGACATGGTGCCTCATTCCTTTTTGGAACTTGAAAAGAAGAGCCTCAGCTGAGGAAATATTTGAAATAAACTGTTCTCCTAAAGATATACCAGGGATCTCTACAATCGAAAATAATCTTTGGAAACAAGTTCTATTAACTTACCTAGATAACAAAACTAAAGTAGAAAGCGATAGTGTAACTGCAAAATTTATTGGTGCACAATGTTTCTTTTATGATAAGTTAATCAAATATAAAGTAAGGTCCTCAATTTTGAAAAATGGCGAGAGAAAGGCCTCATCACAATAAACGATATTATTAAAACGCAGGAAAGGCGTTTTTTTTTTAACTTTAGTGGGAGTACAAGACCTACTTAATAAAAACAGGGCAATAACCATGTTTCATACAATGCTCTACTAAATGCCATACCACAAACCTGGATTGACTTGATAAAAGATAGGAATAGATTATTTGAAATGGAGAATCATGGTGCCTCTGAAGCAGATTGTTCCTGTGCTAAAACGAAACAAATTAAAGAATATCTGTTGAAAAAGAGTAACAAACAAACCGTTAACTCCACACGCCATAGATTTTTTTTTAGCAGAAAACTGAACATTGAATTGAGTGAAAAGATGTGGCTTACGCCAAGACTGGCAACAAAAGAAGTACGCTTACGTGAGCTGTAATGGAAATTGTTACATAATACCTATCCCACAAATATTATGCTACAAAAAAATGGGCGTGTGCCAATCTATTTCATGTGATTATTGTCTGGACACTGTGGATACCATTGAGCACGTTTTTTTTTTCTGAATGTCCATCAGTGAGACAATTTTGATTAGAAATTGAAAACATTATTTTCTCAAAGGTAGGCATGAAATGTCATTTGTCTGTAACAGACGTGCTGTTCGGTTTATATGAAAAGAAATCTTCACATAATTATGTGTGCATCAATAACATTTTGCTAGCGGGTAAAATGTGCATAAGCAAGAGTAAGAAGACAAAGTCATCGATACCATATGAAGTGGTTTTTGAGCAGGAGGCACAGTTAAGGAAGTTAATATAACACGCACGCACGCAGGCACGCAGGTATGCACGCTTGCGCGCACGCACATACGCACGCGCACACACGCACACACACGCGCGCACAAAGACACACAAGCATAAATATTGCGTCGCTTCAGCAGCTCTCTTTTCACACAAACAATAGCAGAGACTGTAAAAAGCAGGCACCCACACACTGTGCTCAACCGCAATTGTGCATGTTCTTTTTAGTTAACGAATAATTCATGTTCATGAGCGCTATGTAATGTTTCTAATGGCCTTGTAGAAAATGTTAACTTTATCTTTTGCAAATGCTGTTATCACACACGCACGCACGCACGCACGCGCACACAAACACAAACAGTGGATGTGGGATATGAGGGAAGGGAGGGAGGGGAGGTGCAAATGTGTGTTTAAATTCAATTAAAAGTATACTATGCAGCAAACATAACACAGAAATGAAAGTGTCAATGCACCACACATCAGCACACATGAATAAACCCAGACGCTTGTATCAAACGCCAAAACATTAAGATCCGCAATGGAATGCCCATCACTTAAAACACACACACACACACACACACACACACACACACACACAGAGGAAGGGGGTGGTGGTGGAGAGAGAGACGATGCATGGTGAGTATGAGTCAATATATCAGAGGGGAAAAAGAAAATGAATGACAGCAGGAAAAAATAGGAGGATAGAAATTCTCTCTCTCTCTCTCTCTGTCTGTCTGTCTGTCTGTATCTCTCTCTCTCTCTCTCTCTCTCTCTCTCTCTCTCTCTCTCTCTCTCTCTCTCACACACACACACAACACACACATTGATACTGATTGTCTCGCTGCAAGGATTTCCTCGTGTCTCCCTTGTGGTCTCTCTTTTTCACTATAAGGGTAGCCTTCAGGGGGAATAGGCCCGTTTGCGAGACGAGCTGTACGTTTACTTTTTACTCTCTCTCTATCTCTCTCTCTCTCTCTCTCTCTCTCTCTCTCTCTTCTTTTATTTTCTGATACTTCCTTCTCTCCTTCGCGCACTTCTGGTATCATCCTTGCATACTTATTTTCGTCTTTCGTTTCAAGGATGGCTTTAGTTGGTTTTTTGAAAAACTCAACAAACATACTATGGTATTGCACACCAGCCTTTTTGTGGGATAGCATTCTTCTTTAAACCGAAAAGGCAGATGAGTTAAGTTACCACTTTCCGCGGTCACTGAGGAGAAACAATCAGGTTTCGAAATACCGGTATCTGACAAGGAGTTATATGTTAGTGAGTTTCCTCCCCATTGGAGAGTGTCTCCTCCATGGAGACTATAAGCTTGCTGAAGACTCATTTGAGAAACATTCATTATTCCCCACTCACCTTCTCAAGCACATACTGTAGTTAGGCAGAAAGAATTAACTGCCACTGCAGATATGAATGCTTATCTCCCCCTATTTCTTCATTCTAAGATATAAGAGCAAGTTTTGTTTTATAATTGAACACACACACACACACACACACACACACACACACACATATATATATATATATATATATATATATATATATATATATATATATATATATATATATATAATGGTGTTGCTAACCAACAACAATTTTTAAAAAGTGCTCAACCGAATTGGGAGCGGCATCTGTTAAAAATTTGATTAAAATGTAAGCATAAAATCTTACATTTTAATCACATTTTTAGAATATATATATATATATATATATATATATATATATATATATATATATATATATACATATATATATATATATATATATATATATATATATATATATATATAATGCTGAAGTTAAGTAGGGGGAAAAAAAGTGCAGGTTAACAATTCTTCCATCACTATAATAATGACTTTGCAAAGATTTGAAATTGAGAGGAGAAAAAAAAAAAAAAAAAGTGAAGATGAAGTAAATTGAAAAATGTATATCATGAATATTAAAACCCTTCACTAGCTGCATGAGGAAACTATCGCAATCCCTCTCGAAGACATCTATATGTATCGCCTGCTCCGAGGCCTTTCGTCCGCTGGATCGGACTCATCAGGGAGACATGGCTGATTGTGTCTTGATATATATATATATATATATATATATATATATATATATATATATATATATATATATATATATATATATACACCAAGAAAACGAACAGAAACTCAACATTTGATGTGACCATGGGTCATATGATGGTGCCGAAACTTGCGAACTCTCGTCGGACTGTTCATGTTGTCCAACATCCAGAAACAGCTTGGGAAGCAAGTTGAACTATACTGAGACGACGACCTTGCGGCACTAACCAACTACCCAAGAACCATTGAAAACAAGATAGATATAACACTTGACCTCAACAACCACATATATAAACCATACAAAAAACCTAACGACACACCTATCTATGTAAACATCAAAAGTAACCACCCACCATCTGTATTAAAAGCTATACACAATGGCATAAACAAGAGACTACCTAATCTGTCATGCAACGAAAGAGTCTGTTATGCAACAAAAGAGTATTCAACAACGCAGCAGTAGAATACCAAGAAGCGTTGCGAAAAAAAAAGTGGTTACAACTACAAACTACACAATATAACCCAGATAATAACATGAATAAAAGCAAGAAAAAACAGGAAAAGGAAAATCATATGGTATAACCCCCCATACGACGGGAAACTTAAAACAAAAACATAGGGAAAGAATTTTTTAAAATCTTAACAACATCGTTCCCAAAGAACACAAACTGTCTAAAATATTCAACAAAACACCATCAAACTATCATATTCATGTATACCCAACCTCAAAAATTTAATTGATTCATCCAACAAAATGAAAACCAACACAGCAAAGAAGTGTGAAGAAAGGAAATCTTGCAATTGCACCAAAAAAGAACAGTGCCCCTTAAGCAATAAATGCCTCTATAACAATATTGTATACCAAGCCACTGTGACATCAGAAAATGAAAAAGAAACATATATAGGGATTACTGAAAATCACTTCAAAACCAGATATGCAAACCACAAACAGTCATTCAATAAAGAAAAATACAAAAACCAAACAGAACTGAGCAAATACATTTGGAGACAAAAGATAAAAAAAATAAACTACAATATATCCTGGAAAATCATAAAAAGGGCATCACCATACAGTAATATTTCAAAAAGATGCAACCTATGTTTAACTGAAAAATGGCTAATACTATGTAAACCACACCTAGCAACTTTAAATACTAAAATAGAAATAGTAAACAATTGCAGGCACAAATGGAAATCGTTGTTAGTGAACACACCCCGAACATCAACCTGAAAACCCCAAAACACGTGAAACCAACTTGCACGTGAAAACAGTGACAATTGGGCCTACATGCTATATAACATCGGCTGTGGGCGACCCAAATATCATCCTGAAGAAAGCCTTGCTAGAAACAATGTTGTAGATATTTTAATACTCCTTTTAATTTATTTGATTTCAACAGATAATGCTCCCCAAGGGCTCGAGCTCTTTTAAAATCATATTAGGCTTTTTAGCAATATTCATTATATATATATATATATATATATATATATATATATATATATATATATATATATATATTATAAACAAAAGCTTGCTCTTATGTCTCAGATTGTAGAACTAGGGGGGTGGTAAGCCTTCATATCTGCAGGGTAGATGATTCTGCCTAACTGACAGTATGTGCTTGAGTGGGTGAATGGGGAATAAATAAATGCTTCTCAAAATGAACCTTCAGCAAGCTTATAGTCTCCAAAGAGGGAGACCATCTCCAATGGGGGAGAAAGCTCACTAACATATAACTTTAATACATGTATTAACTTTGTCGTGACGAAAGACACTCATAGTTTGATGAAAAGTAATCATTAATTGTGTGTAATGATTGTATTCATGGTTTATTGAAGAGGGTCCAATTTGGAAAACTAGATTTTGAAAGGTTTATATTGAAATCCTTTCCTGTGTAGTGTTGTGATTCCGGGAAAGGGAATGTTATAGTGTTATGATTCCGGAAAAGGGAATGTTGTAGTGTTATGAAGAAAGAATATGCTTATGTTTGTCCCAATTTATAGTGGAATGTGATGTGACTAATGAATATGAATGGAGTCGTGATTGTAATGAATATTAGCCATGATAATCGAGGTAGTTAATCACTTCCCCCAGGTAGAAGTGTACCCTGGTCTGAAGGGGACTGGCTGCCACTTGTTGAGGGTTGGGGCTGTAGCTGTGATCCACCCCCCTAGTTCTCCACCCTGTGTCGGCGTTGAGAGGCCGGCCTGAGTGCCGACAATTACTCTACCTGCCACTGCGCCCGGGACTGACTACCCGCTGAGCCAGTTGGGCTGGAGACGCTGCTGCTGCTGCCAAGCCAGAGCGCCGCTCCCGAGATTTGATCCAGCGACCTGTTGGCTAGGCCGTCCCTGCATCTGGGTTTTTTTTTTTTTTTTTTTTGTGAGCTACACAGCCAGTGTCAGACTGTCGCCTGTCATCGGCAGAGGCGCCGTGAGTGTGGTAGTGATTTTGAGCCACAGCTCTGTGAAGTTCCATTAATCCCGTGTCGGACTCAACTCTGCAGACATCGTCTTCGTCGTCTTCATCGTCTTCGTTGTCTTCATCGTCTTTAGCATCCTCCTTGTCATCGTTGGAACGCTGCGTTGTTCAGAGAACTGTGCTGGACCCGACGCAGCCAGCACCAGCAGCGCTAGTAGATAGCCAAATCTATATAGATATATTTTGTGTCGTGTGCCTTGTGTTTGGCGTACCTGGAAGTACGTCACGGGTTGAGAGGACCGTGGCATGTTTTGACTATTTTTTTCTCTGCCTTCCCTCTTGATGGCGGCACAGCGAGTGTCCCGCATTCCAAGCGGAGCACGTGCTGCAGGGTTAGTTTAGCTCATTAGAACCCAGACCACGTGACGGTAGGCGACCAACCACTGCCAAGCGACCGGGGTGTGTTTGTTGTTGTGTGAGACACCGCTGCTGCCAAGCCAGAGCGTCGCTTCCGAGTTCTGAACCAGCGACCTGTTGGCTAGGCCGTCACTGTGTTGTGTCTTTTGTGTGTGTGAGCCACAGCTCCTGTGTGAGACTGTCGCTTTGTCGCTGGCAGAGACGCCGTGAGTGCGTAGGGTGTTTTTTTTTTTTTTTTTTTTTTTGAGCCACAGCTCTGTAGTTCTGCAAGACCTGTGTTGGACTGGACGCTGCAGTCGTCTTCATCATCTTCATCGTCTCGTCGTCTTCGTCTTCTTCATTGTTTTCGTCGTCGTCGCTTTCGTCGATGTAGCAGCGCTAGTAGGTAGTCGTTATATATATATATATATATTTTGTGTCGTGCGCCCTGTTTGGCGTGTTTGAAGTATTAATATATATATATATATATATATATATATATACTTATATAGTTCTGTGTGTACACCTTGTAGTTGGCGTGCTGACTATTGATGTTCTTGCATTTATTATATGTTTGTCTCTGATGGCTTGGGCAGCATAAAACAAGAAAAGTGTTGTTCTGTTGCCTGGCTGTCAATGTGCGGGTGAGTGGGTGTGTGTATGTGAATTGAAAAGTCGTGCATGCATCCACACTCTGCCCGAGCCATCCAGACAAACATATAATAAATGCAAGAACATCGATCGGTCGGCACGCCAACCATAAGGCGTACACACAAAATATATCTATGTATAACTGGCTATCTACTAGCGTTGCCGGTTCCAACGACGACGTAGACGATGACGACGACGAAAAACGAAGAAGAGGACGAAGACGATGAAGACGACGACTACAGCGTCAAGTCGACACAGGACTATTGGAATTTCACAGAGCTGTGGCTCAAAATGACTACCACGTCTCTGCCGACGACAAGGCGACAGTCTCACACAGGAGATGTGGCTCACACACAAAAAACACAGAACGCAGCGACCGCCTAGCCAACAGGTCGCTGGTTAAAACTCGGGGGAGCGGCGCTCTGGCTTGGCAGCAGCGGCGTCTCCGGCCCAACTGGCTCAGCAGGTAGTCGGTCCCGGGCGCAGTGGCAGGTAGGGTAGTTGTCGGTACTCAGGCCAGGCCTCTCCCAGACCTTGATTATCATGGCTGCTATTTATTACAATCACGACTACATTCATATTCGTTAGCCACATCACATTCCACTAGAACTTGAGACAAATATCAGCATATTCTTTCTTTAACACTACAACATTCCCTTTCCCGGAATCATAACACTACAACATTCCCTTTTCCGGAATCATAACACTATAACATTCCCTTTCCCGGAATCACAACACTACACAGGAAAAGATTTCAATATAAACCTTCAGAATCTAGTTTTCCAAACTGGGGAAAGGATTCCCACCAAGACCCTCTTCAATAAACCATGAATACATTTCATTACACGCAATTAATGATTACGTTTCATAAAATTATAAATGTCCCAACAAAATGTTCCTTTCCTTTTCTTGTAACACGACAAGAATGTTAATTTCATTTCATATAATCACCAGATTTTAGAATGTATCTTTTTTTCCAAGAGATTCATCTACTTCAATATATGTAAGGGAAAGATTTCCACACATTCTTGTTTACCAACACACAACTATTCAATATTCATATCAAGAGTGAGTTAAATACTCATCCACATCAAAAATTAAAACCAGCACATATGAAGTCTCTGTCACTCACTCTTGGAGCTTATCATCCATATCACCAAAACTCTCCCTCTTCTCGCAAAGTTAAGTCACAGAATAAACGAAATCTTCTTTCTTTTCCTGAAGACCACTTCCTTTAATACTCCTTTCATCTATTCATGTTTTCCGAAATGATTTCGTTTTGCTACCCTATCAAGTCATAGTATAACAGAGCACAACAAATACTTTTCTTTTCTAAACAAAACCTTCACAGTGCGCTGAGGAAGTTTCAGTCGCTCCTAAACGGGAATATGGTTTCGGTTTGCTAATAAATAAATACTGAATGATAAATACCTGACTGCCACCAAAAACAGATGGAGTCCCTCTTTGGTCTTCTGGGTATCTGCGTTGCCAGAATCACTGCAGAGACTGCCTAACCGTTTCAGCTCGCCTGGCTTTACCAGTGCGCAGGTGAGCAGCAGTTGGGTAAACTTTTCAACCCGCTTCCGGACGACTACCTTCCGGTTAGCATGGTTGCACAAAAATTTGTGACTGGACGGGAAACGGTCCGTCACAGTAAGCATGTAATCAGCCCATTCAGATGTAAAATCATGGTAACTATTAACTTCTTTTTGCCTAGTTGAAACCCAGACTTCCATGTTATTACCATCAGGCATTATGAAATCAATTAGAATGACTTACAGCACTTTTACTGGCGGTTTAATTTGAAGAGACTCTGGTATTTTACTTATAGCATGTGTCACGCTTTCCTGAACATTTGTGGGATCAACAATATCCATATCTAACTCATTAAACATATTGCTTAATTGTTCATCACTACTCTCCAACAATATATTGTTGTATGGGTTCTCAAACTCAGATCCACTACGCGTGGTCTTCATTTTTCTAAGCCAATATTTACTTAAAAATAATTAAATCACCCATACTGAACATTCTAATTTTAACTTCATCAATTTCTACTTCTGTTATTGTTACATGCTCGAATTCCAATATTTCTTTTTTATTGATCAGAAACAAGGCCTCTCACATATCAGATTGCCAATCGACTGCAGAGTGGCACGCGAGGCGCAACGCTTTGGTAGAGTTTTATTTGATTTTTGTGTTCTGTGTTCACACACACACTGCTTTATCACACACACTGTTTTATCACACACACACACACACACACACACACACACACACAAATCAATAATAAGCATAACAATCATTCAATAAGCATCAAATTGTCTCCCTTTAATTAAAGCGACAAAGTAATTGTCTCCCTTGAATTAATTCTCTATTCATAGTTCTCTGACAGAGAATTGAGTATTAAAAGCTGTAGTTTTATATTTAATCTACTAAAGCATTCAATACAGATATTGTAAAAAGTAGTGACTAAAAGATAATGTAAGACAAGAGTTGTTGTTTGGCCGTTTAAAAATATTCAACTTAGATAAAAAAAAAGTAGAATAAAATAAATTAACAATATTTACACTTGTCACCATAGAATTGTGAAAGCTTGCAGTGTTTTGGATTTATATATAACTGTTGATGTCATGGTGATGATGACATTATGCCTACAGTGATTTCTTTCTACACTCGTGCTGGTAAAACAGAACATTTACACATGAACGGTTAATTATATTATCAGCCTATACTCCTCTTACTTGTGAAATAGGACGTTCACACATGAAAGGTTATTCATAGCAACAGACCACAATCCTCTTACTGCTAAAATAGGACGTTCACACATGAACGATTATTTATAGTAACGGATATAGATGGTCGATAATGCGGCTGAATTATTATAAATAGATGAATGTGCCAAAAAGAAGGTCAATATGCGGATTCGAGGTGCCCCATGTGTTTTTTGCCCTGTAAACCCTCTTTTTCAAGTACACCCCAGTAAGCAAAATGTTTAAAAGTGGCAAAAATAGCAAGCAAGCAAGAAAAAGATCTTAAAAAGAGGATTTAGAGGGCAGAAAAAATATGGGGGCTTTGAATCCGTATAGTGACCTTCTCTTGATTTCCTCTGGAAACAAGTCCTGAACAAGTGGTCCGAGGAAACATGCTCTAGGACCTACAGGGGATTTCTCTGGGGCTTCAGTTCTTTCGGTCTTGATGGGCGAAGTTCCTTTATCACCCTTGTATTCGTCGTAGGCCTTCCTACTTGGCCCTGAAGTCGAAGCACGGAAATGTCGACGTGCGTCAGCGAAAGCCTCAGCAATCTCAGTGGCCTGGGCGAAGATCTTGGGCTTTTTCTCCCCGAGTCTAAATTGGAGATCCTGTAAAACGGAGTTGGATAGCTGTTCAACAGGAAACGATCCTTGATCTCCATGCCAGAAGAAGCTTCCAACCAGTAATCCATGGTCCGACGTAAGCGTTTGCCAAACTGGTGAAACGTCTCCTCGGTCGTCTTCTCCATCGTCCGAAACATTTCCAGTGCGATTCTGCTGTCAGGTGCAGTCTCTGCCAAAGCGCGGCTTTCAGCTCTGCATAAGATGCTCCTGGAGGCACGTCTACAAGGCTTCTTTGGCTTTCCCCGTTAGGTTGCTGATGAGGTACAGCGCTTTACTCTGCTCTGACAGGTTGTGTGCAGCCGCTACAGTCTCAAAGTGTTCAATATGGGTATCGACATTAACTGTGGCACTGTATCCGGCATCTGAAGCTTAGGAGGCGCAACAGGCAATTAGCTGCAACCAACAAAGGGTTCTCTAACTCTGAGAAGAAGCATCCCGATATTGAAATCTCCTCTGACTTCCGATCCTCATCTTTGTGCAGGCTATCTAGCTGCTCCATGAATTCCGTCCTCAGTAGCTCCTTTTCAGCTGGAGAGCTGCTCCATGAGTTCCCTCCTCAGTAGCTCCTTTTGAGCTGGAGAACTGCTTAGTAGCTCCTTTTCAGGAGAGCTGCTCCATGAGTTCCCCTCCTTAGTAGCTCCTTTTCAGCCTCCAGCCTAGCCTCTCAAACTCGATCTGCCTTGTTTTTCTTTTTCTTTGGCTTCTCTCTCTTCTCGCTCCATTTTCTGTCTGCTTTCCCCCTCGAGTCTTTTCACCTCCATCTCAACCTTCCATCATTCTTCTTCCCCTTTTTCCCCTGGCCTCTCTGTCCTCTCCCTCTTTTTCCCTCTACTGTCCCTCTTGTGTCTTTTCTCCTCCATCTCAGTCTTCCACCGTCTTCCTCATTCCTCCCTCTCGAGTCTTTCCTTGGCCTCTCTCTCTCTTCACGCTCCCTTTTCTCTTTTGGTCATCTTTTGTAGGAAGTACGGATCAAAGGGAAATAGTGGACCATTGGGCGATGGCACAGGCGAATGTCGGGGATGGAAGTTTTCAAGGGGCGGCCGAAGTGGATAGTCTGGCCCTCTGTGGACTGGACTCACCGCCGGACATAGCGTCATTAACGGAAGTCTGTTGGTGTGGCTGATCTCGACGGGGTCAACTCAAGTGGGGTGGCTGAAGCAGACATGAGAGGTGGATGCAGCACCTCAGAAGAAAACACTACCTGTGTGGCAGGCCTGGTGGTTGCCTGTGTCATCAGAATGTCAAGTTCTGGCACAATGTCTGCTCTCCTAACCTGAGATCGGGTTAATAGCCTCCTTTGTTTGACCTGGTCCACACGGTCCATATTTGGTATCAAGTCAATGTACAATGCCACTTGCGGTGAAAACCTGAATCTTATCACACACCGAAGAAAATCGCAAACTATACCATGGTACCACAGTAACACACGTGGGTACTTATACTTGTGGATGGCTCACCACAACACTGTGAGAGTGTTGCACACTACGCGCTTGGGTGAATAACAAGTGTTAATGATCTTCGATCCTACACAATGGCCTATAAGTCTCCAGTAGGCAATACACTGTAAGCAGAAGACCAATATACTTCAAGACTCCCAACACTACCAATGTAGGTTTGAACACTTCAACTCCTTCACCTCCTGAAGGTAAAGAAATGTGCGACTCAAGTCCACAACTAGCGAACCTGTCAACCTGAGAAAGAAAAGCGAACAAATGAGCTATCAATCAGCTGATCCAAAGCACTGAACAATCAATTTCTAATGGGACGAACTCAAACGTTAACCCACAAGAACGAACCTCACGTGAACAGAGTATCAGAGTATCCATCCACTATTACGTGCCAATACTCCGTTCAAATCACTGTATCTTAAAGCAATGCACGACACTGGTACAATAATTCGTTCAGCGAAAGGAAAGAAGAAACAGGCTGAATAAAACACTGGAAGAATGAACCCCCAATATTCAGTCTGAGAATACCGAATTTTTTCTCTTTCTTACACTGACTCATACACCCGAGAGTGACAACCTGGACACCATCTGATAATGTGTCCTTCAAACAAAGATCACTGCTGCCAAAGGTATGTACATGAACTACAATTACCCTGCTGCGAATGCTATCACAGCAGAAAAAGGTAACTGATTCTATCGATATTGTCAATAGAGAAGGCCTGTGAAAGATCATGGCCAAATACGGATGCCCATCGACATTCATCTCTGTGGTACGGCAGTTCCATGATGGTATGCAGGCCTGTATCCAGGACAATGGACAGACATCTAGCTCATTCCGTCACAAATGGCGTAAAGAAAAGGTTGTGTTTTTGCACCCACTCTCTTCAGCATCGTGTTCTCTGCAGACTGATGCCTTCAGAGAAGGAGACGTAGGCAACAACATCAGATTCAGAACAGATGGAAAGCTGTTTAACCTCAAAAGGCTCTCTGGCAAAATCTAAGGTTATGGCAGACATCATCAGGGACTGTCTGCTAATGACTGCGCTCACAGCGCTGGCTCAGAACCAGACATACAATCCAGCATCAACAAGTTTTCCGTAGCCTGTGCCAGCTTTGGTTTCACCATAAATTAAAAGAAGTTGGACGTTGTACATCAACCTGCGCCAGGCAGATCCAACCATGATCCTTACATTACAGTCAATGCTGTGAGACAGCATTACATTACAGTCAATGCTGCGGTGAGTAAATTCACGTACGTTGGCAGCACACTGTCACAGAACATCACCATAGACGATGAAGTGAGCATCAGAATTGCAAAAGCAAGTGCAACCTTTGGCAGACTACACACCAATGTTTGGAATAGAAGAGGCCAAGCTGTAGAGACCAAGCTGAAGTGTACACAGAGCAGTTGCTCTCCCCCACACCTCCTCTATGCATGTGAAACGTGCACAGTGTACCAACAGCATGCTAAGAAGCTTAGGCACTTCCAGACACTCTGCCCTAGAAGATTGCTAAACATAAAATGGCAAGAAAACATACTAGACTAAAAGGTGCTCGACCAAGCAGGCCTGCCGAGCATCCAAACCATCCTGAC
>JADBJO010008906.1:0-17500 GCA_016801955.1 Conus betulinus | reverse complement strand
ACCATCACAAAACGGATCAATGCATTTAAATGAATAAATATATTAAAAAAAAATCCCTGGAGCTTGTTAGATTGGGTGGATGCTAGCTTCCTCCTTCCTGGCCTGAAACACCCACAAAAAGCAGCGGCATGAGACACCCACAAACAGTAGTGGCCTGATAAACCCACAAACAGTAGTGGCCTGATAAACCCACAAACAGTAGTGGCCTGATAAACCCACAAACAGTAGTGGCCTGAGACACCCACAAACAGTAGTGGCCTGAGACACCCACAAACAATAGTGGCCTGATAAAACCCACAAACAGTAGTGGCCTGACAAACCCACAAACAGTAGTGACCTGAGATACCCACAAACAGTAGTGGCCTGATAAACCCACAAAAACAGTAGTGGTCTGAGACACCCACAAACAGTAGTGGCCTGAGACACCCACAAGCAGTAGTGGCCTGACAAACCCACAAACAGTAGTGACCTGAGACACCCACAAACAGTAGTGGTCTGAGACACCCACAAGCAGTAGTGGCTTGATAAACCCACAAACAGTAGTGGCCTGAGAAACTCACAAACAGTAGTGGCCTGAGACACCCACAAACAGCAGTTGCCTGATAAACACACGAACAGTAGTGGTCTGAAAAACTCACAAACAATAGTGGTCTGAAAAACACACAAAAAAGAGTAAGCTAAGAATTTGTCAAACAATGGTATCCTGTGAAATTCACAAACAATAGTGGCCTGAGAAAAGATAGCTCAGCCGACCGCAAAGGACCAGATCAGGACTGTCACCGCATTGAATGGCGGAGCATCATCTTTGTCACCCTCATCCTCATGGCACATTCATGAGATTGTCGTCGGACGGACGTAGTGGCACAATGCAGATTGTCGTCGGACGGACGTAGTGGCACCATGCGGATTGTCGTCGGACGGACGTAGTGGCACCATGCAGATTGTCGTCGGACGGACGTAGTGGCACCATGCAGATTGTCGTCGGACGGACGTAGTGGCACCATGCAGATTGTCGTCGGACGGACGTAGTGGCACCATGCAGAGGCAGAGCTGACTCACGTTGGCTTGGCGACTGCCAGTAGGTCGTCAGTAGATGGTGGCCTGCCATGCTGGATCAAACAGGCATCACTGAACGCCCCAGAAGTGACTCGGCAGCAGTGCAGTGTCTCGTCTGGTGGGTTGCCATCTCAAGGCTTGACACTGACTGCTCCCTGCTGATTGCTAGTTCCGGGGTCATGCCATACCTGTGAACGGGCTGGGGTGGTGGAAGGGTAGAGGGGGAGGGGGGGGGGGGGGGGGGGGGGGCGGGGTGAAAGTGAACGGCGTGGGTGCATTGCCGCTGAGATGGAAAAGACAGACGAGACAGAAAGATAGCATCCCTTCTCCCTCCCTCCCTCCAACCCCCCTCCCCCCAGCTTGACCATACATGGAGGACGAAACCTCACTCCTCTCTTCCGGAAGCAGTCAAGATTACCAACCTTGTTTTTCCGTCAGTCCGGAGCCGGACCGTCCGTCCGTCTATCTGTCTATCACTTCAAAAGTTTTTTTTTGTTGTTGTTGAAATGTGATTGGGGTGACAAGAACCGAACAGACATTAACAATCCAACGTGTAAAATGATGGATCCAACTGAAGTGTTCACTTGGCTTATGATAGTGTATGTTGCGGCTGCCTGACAGACAATGTGGTAGTGAATGACATTTTCACTGGCTACAGCATAAAACCAGTCTCTCTACCTTGCCATAGCCACTTCAGAGTTGTTGATATGATCGACGGACCATGATCTGGCAACGTTAAAATGTGTATGATAACATATGTTAACATACTGCAATATCATCAGCGTATTGAACTACATGTGTGTTCTTAGACAAAGCTTTTGGAAGATCATAAACAAAAAAAATGGAGAATAAAATTGGGGCAATGATTGAACCTTGTGGGATCCCCATATCTACACTTCTGAAAGATGAGTAGGTATTGCCAATTTTTGTACACATATGCCTATCCTTCAAAAAGACTTTAATGTATCCATACAATTTGCCACAAATTCCTATTTCCTTTAATTTGAACAGTAATCTGGCATGCCAAACACTATCGTACGCTTTTTTAATGTCAAAAAATGTAGCTAGTGTGCTTTTTCTTCGTAAAAATTGACGTTTGACCTGAGTAGTAAGCTTCTCCAAAATGACCTGTAGTGCATCTCCCTTTCCAAAAGCCAGCATGCTGGACTGGAATCTTGTTATTCTTTTCACAATAAAAAGTGATCCGTTTGAGTATAATTTTTTTCCATTATTTTTCCAACATGAGAAGTAAGCAACATTGGTCTATAGCTGTTAACTGAAGATCTAATTCTGGCCTCTTTTAGAATTGGTACAACTACTGAACTCTTCCAGAGATTTTAGGAATAGCACCAATATCCCAACACTTTTGGAATAAAGAAAGTAGCAAACCTATCGAAGAAGGAGGCAAGTGACATAGCTTCTGGTAAGAAACGCCATCTAGACCAACTGCTGAAATTGAAGACGAGATAGAAGCTAATGCTTCTTTCAATTCTGTAATTTGTAAAGGGGAATTTAAATGGTGTTCTTGAATTGGGCTAGGGTCTGAATACATATCTTTTTCTTCCTCGGTTGTTGCTTGCTGTACAACTGTTACATGAAAAAGTGTCTACAAAAGCATCAGCCTTTTCTGACGCAAAAGGGAGATGCACTACAGTTCATTTGGATAAACACCAGTTTAAGGAAAAATTCGAATAAGAGGATTATCAGACATGTGCAGACAATTCATCAACAGGAACTAAACAATTTATCAAATTATATGAAAGAAAATGGTTTAAAATTGTCAGGGAAAAAAAAAACATGTTTGCTGCTATTTAATAATGGTGGAAATCCTTCCATATTACCTATTTTGAAATTAGAGGATATTATCTTGAAATATCAAAATTGTGTTAAATTTTTAGGAGTCTTTTTGACAACAAAACTTAGTTGGAAAAAACATATAGAACATCTATTAGCCAGGCGCGAGGAAAAAGAATAAACTTTTTAAAGATAATCAAACACCAGCCTGGGGGCAAGACACAAAAAAATTATTGCATTTGTCTACTTCTTTAGTTCGATCCAAATTAAAGTATGGCCAAGAAGTTTATTTTTCTCTGCTCCAAAATATCTTTTGAAACAGCTACAAAGTTTGGATAGCAAAGCAGTAAACTTGGCCTTAGGGGTACCATTTCATGCAAATACTATCAAAAGTTATCAAGCTGCAGAAGTGTTACCTTTTCGAGAGCAACGGCTCTTAGACGTATCAAAATATGTGATTAGAAGCCTGTCAGTTAAGAACTCAGTTACAGCAGAACTATTGATGGACTCGAACAAAGATTATCCCAAACGAGCTAGAAATATTATTTATTTACAAGCAATTAGAAATTTCACGTATAAGCTTATGCCTGATTGTAACATGATTTATCAACAATTTCTGAAGATCCCATCACGCCTAAGATTCCCCCTTGGGAGCATTTGGGTGGAAATTTTGATAACAATTACACAAATGTTTCTAAAACTGGAAACTTTAATCTCTTGGTTAGTGATGTCAGAGTTCATCTTGACAATTTTTATAGTAATCACCTGAAAATGTACACTGATGGCTCAGTCCTAGATAACATTGGTAGTGGTTCTGGTTTTGTCATTCCTAGTCTAAATGTCCAAAAGAATTATCATCTTGGCAAAGGGTTTTCCATATTTACAACAGAATTATAAGCAATATTGATGGCTTTGAGCTACATTTATGATGCTCCCTATGCCTTTTCATAATATTCTCATGTGTGGATTCTAAATCTGCCTTGCAATCTCTAGAACATTGGGACGGTAAAGCTCGGAAAGGTTTACTTTTTGATATTCATCACCTCATACACTGTTTAAGGATTCATGGAATATGTTTTGACTTCTGCTGGGTTCCCTCTCATAGTGGATTGAAATGGAACGAAGTAGCAGCAGATATTCTTGCTAAAGCTGGAGCTAAACATTGCCCTGATTGTAATTCTTTATCTTCACTGGAATTTATCTTCGTCAGAAAGTTTGCTAAAATTAGAAAGTTGTGTTATATAACAGAATTTGTAGAGAAAAAATCTTAAATATGTAAATACTGTCCTCGTCACATTTCCAAGATAGTAACAAAACTCAAGTTGAATGCATGGAACACAAAATATTCTTGCCGTGTTCTTTGTACTTGTGGTATGCCTATTTCAGTGCATCATCTGTTGATGGAATATTCCGTCTTAACTCCAATCTATAAAGAAAATTCTATTGACATCAATGTCCAAGATATCAGTCAAATATTGTCCAGCCCTTCTATCATAAAAATTGCTACTATTATCGCACAATCTAAAATTGCCAAGTTGCTTTGATGCGGGTTTTTTTTTTTTTTAGCTTAAGCATTGTTAGATA
The DNA here is from genome assembly GCA_016801955.1 of Conus betulinus. Lineage (NCBI taxonomy): Eukaryota > Metazoa > Mollusca > Gastropoda > Neogastropoda > Conidae > Conus > Conus betulinus. The sequence goes on along the minus strand of JADBJO010008906.1, from coordinate 13,066 downwards.
ATAATGACATTGTTAGATCATTTTTCGTCTAATATCATCAATGGTGAATAGACGTGAAATAAACCACTGAACTGAACTGAACTGATATGTTAACATCTGAAGCAAAAACAAAAGCAAATCAACTTTTCGAATGAGCAAATATTAAAACAACAACAGCATTAAAAATAACAACCCTCTCGGACTGTTCGCATGGATAATGTAAAAGAACAACAGCATCAACAATTACAACCCTCTCGACTGTTGACATGAGTAATATTGAAACGACAACAGCATCAACAATTACAACCCTCGCGGACTGTTGGCATGAGTAATATTGAAACAACACCATCTTCAACAATAACAACCCTCTCGGACTGTCTCCTATAGGCTTTGTGCGTTCTACGCCACCAATGTTTCTAACCAAGAAGTTTCCAAGACCAACAACAACAAAAGTAAGTAAATGAAAAGAAATGGGTAAAAATGCATTGCATTGGCTGGTGTGTGTGTGTGTGTGTGTGTGTGTGTGTGTGTGTGTGTGTGTGTGTATAGGAGAGAGGGGGAGAGGGGAGACGGAACTGGTGGCAAGGGCTCCAGTGGTGAGACTCTGGGTCTCGTGGCAGGGGACTAGTAGCGTTTGGTTTGATTATGTGGATGGGGAGATATAGACGGATAGAGATAGAGGAGAGAGGAGTACAGTTCACCCCCCCCCCCCCCTGAGAGAGAGAGAGAGAGAGAGAGAGAGAGAGAGAGAGAGAGAGAGAGAGAGAGAGAGAGAGAGGTACAGAGAGAGGGGAGGGAGACGGAACTGGTAGCAGGGGTTCCAGTGGCGTGACTCTGGGTCTCGTGGCAGGGGACTACTAGCAGCGTTTGGTTTAGATTGTTCTGTGGATGTGGTGATATAGACGGATAAAGGAGAGATGACTAACCCCCCCCCCCCCCCCCCCCCCCCCCCCCCCCCCCCCCCCCCCGAGAGGAGAGAGAGAGAGAGAGAGAGAGAGAGAGAGAGAGAGAGAGAGAGAGAGAGAGAGAGAGAGCTGCCCCCAACCCCCCCCCCCCCCCCCCCCCCCCCACACACACACTCATGCCGCCCCAGCCTTGTTCCTATTTTCAGGTCTTTCGTGCAGTTATCCGTTTCTCAGTCAGGTAGAATGTGATTTTTTTCTCATGGTTTGCAGTTTTGAGCCTTGATTGAGTTATAGTCAGGGAAAAACTTGTGATTGAAAAATAATTGTTCTCAGATGAATAAAATTCCCCTCGAAATATTGGGGACTAATTTACAAACTTGGTTTTTTCCATTCACATAGCTTTCTTTTTATGTAGGTATAAATGTTGTGTGACTCGCCGGCCAGTCGACTCACCACCACAGAGGAAGGCATTAAAGCCGAAAATTTTGGAAATCTTTTTATCTTGTCTGATGTAGTTTTTAAACTCTCTGTTTTAAACAATTATGAAAAACCTCAAAGAATCGGCAACGATCCAGGCAAGAAATCACATCGTCCATTGTGTGTCTCCTCCTGTTGTGCTGTTCACTTCAAGTTTATTGCCGATCTTCTCCGTATCCTTCACTGATCCAGCACAATGGAGACAACCCTGACTGCAAGGTGCTCATCACTAGAAGTGTCGACAGACTGGTGAGGTACGAGTCACATGTACATTTCCTTACTTCTTGTCTGAACCATCGTGTGACACCAAAAGGTATGAGACTCAATTTCGGCCGTGATGCTTTGCCCAAAGTGCCTTTCCTACACGCGCTTCAATTAATAATATATTAACTGCTGCCAGTGTGGACACACTGTAAGGGCGTGTAGGGACACCTACAAGATGCTTGTCGACAAAGAAAGATAATCTCTTGACGACATATTTTATCAACTTTTTAAAGAATATGATTTTTGTTTTACCTTCGAAGGAATTCTTCGATTCAAATACCATCTGCACTGTGCCAAAAGGAAATTCTACTTCAAGAAAAAAAATTGGAAACTAGAAACCCTGCTGCACGCTAGAAATTCCAAACTAGCAGATTCTCCTGCAACTCAAATTGAAAGGACTAACACACGTGGAGCAAGAAGGTTCAAGAGAAACTACAAGGTAGTGTCTGATGATAACAAAGTGATAGACAGAAAGTTAGTCGTTAACCTTTCCAACGAAAAGCTGACGGACGAACAGATGCGTGTCCTGTCCTTGGGTCCCAAATTCTGCTCCACCCCTCGATCCCTGGACCACGGCCAACTGTGTGACGACGTGGCTGAAGGCTGCAGAAAACTTCGTTTGAAGGAACTTTTCTATGACCCCGACGCCCATTCAGACTCTGAACCCCCACCGAAATTCTACAAGCCTACAGGATTCTTGCCACTCAAAGGAAGGGAAAAAAAACTGGATTTTTAATTGTGATACTGCACTTAGCCGTATTGAAAACTTCAAAATACTCAAACCCAAATTTGACAATCTGGCCTTTAGTGAACGTTTAGCAGTGAAAGAATTTCGGCAACTTCTGATGAATAGAACTATCCGTATAAGTATGGCAGACAAGGGTGGGACAGTCGTTGTGCAAAATACAGATGACTATATAAATGAAGCTTATAGAATTTTAAAATAATGCAGACCATTACTGTGTAGTAGACAAAGACCCTACCACCCAGATAGCGAAAACTGCAAATTATATTGTCAATAAATTAATAGATACAGGTGTAATCGATACCACCACCTCCAAATGGGCAATCAATGACATGAAATCCGTTCGCACCCCTCTGTTTTATCACCTTCCAAAGATTCACAAGTCCTTACAGCAGCCCCCAGGTAGACCTATTGTTTCAGGGGTGGGGGGCCCTACGGAAAAACTCTCAGCATTAGTAAAACCACTGGCTACGTGATATCGTTGCTTCTCTCCCCAGTTACATCCAAGACACCACTCATCTGTTAAACACCGTCGAAGAATGGAATTTAAAATATGGACCCTTTCCCAACCTGATTTAGGTAACAATAGACGTAGTGGGACTTTATTCCAACATACCCCAGAATGAGCTGAATAATGCTGTTGAATATTATTTGAATCAAAAAGCTGACCCCAGCATACCTCCCACTGACACACTTCTAGAAATTATGAATCATGTTTTGGAAAAGAATTACTTTATCTTTGAAAACCATATATATCACCAAATTTCAGAAACAGCCATGGGGACTCGCATGGCTCCCTCTGTGGCCAATCTGTTTATGGGGGAGGTTTGAAAACAGAGCTTCTTTCTAACAGCCCCGTTCCTGTTGTTCAGCACGTCTGGAAAAGATTTATAAACGACATACTGCTACTCTGAACAGGGGACTCAGACTGACCTACAAACATTCCTGACATATATCAATACAGTTCATCCCACCATTAAATTCACTCACAATACCTCTGTTGACCAACTTCCTTTCCTTGACGTATTATTGCACTTAGAGAATGGCTTTATCCAAAACAGATCTGTACACTAAACCCAGTGATGCACATGCTTATTTACACTACAAGTCTAGCCATCCCCCCTCCACCACCCCCCCACCCCCCACTGCAAAAGGAATTTACCCTACAGTCAGTTTTTGAGAATCAGACATATATGCTCTAATCCAGAAGATTTCATTAATCGCTCAGAGCAGATGTTCGAATTTCTCAGACTAAGAGGCTACAAACCCCAAACTCTACGCACTGCTCTTGAAAAAGGCAAAAAAGACACCCAGACATGATACTCTTACTTACAAACCTAAGCTGTCCAACCCTAGAACACCCGTTATTGTCACTCATAACCCTAGCAACCCCCCTCTGCGTCAATGGTTTAAAGAATTATATCAGACAGTTTTCAACAGTGACAAACTTAAACAGGCCATACCTCACCCACCCATCCTAGGAGAAAGAAACAGCCGTTCTCTTAAAGACTTGCTTATGCCCTCAGCCCTCCCCATCAAATTAAATCCTAAAGACCCTAATTTTTTTTTCAAATGTTCCAACAAATGTATTATTTGTAGAGAGCACGCCTTGGAATCCACCAGTTTCATTAGCCACCAAACCAAAGAAAAATTTACTCTAAGACACTATATTGACTGTCAAACCAATAACATCATTTATCTTATGTTCTGCGAACTCTGTCATAATTCTCAATACATTGGTGAAACAAAAAAATCACTCAGAAAACGTTTCTATCTGCATAAATCTCACATCAAGAACAACATCGGGACTCTGGTCACGCAACATTTCAACCTGCCCAACCACACCCTGGCCAACATGAAATGCATGGTGATAGAAAAAAAAAGTTTTTTCAGACAGCCACACGCACAGAATTTGTAGGGAAAAATTCTGGATAAGAAAATTGAAAACTCTCCATCCTTTCGGACTCAACACACTACAATAACTGTTCTTGTTCTACGCCGATGGACTCCTTTTACCTCCCCCCCACCTCCCCCCCCCCCCATTCACACACCACACACACACACACACACACACACACACACACACACACACACACACACACACACACACACACATTGACACATACACTCACACACACACAAACTCACTCACACTCACACCAACACATACTCATTCACGCCCACACTCCCACATGTGCGTGACGCGCGCACGCTTTTACACACTCTTACTCAACCCATCTTCCTTATACTACAACGTCCCTTTGCTCCCCTTCCATTTGAACGATTTGCCTGTACGTGAAATCCTTTTTAGCTTCTTGTTTTAAGATAGTGAATTATATATATATATATATATATATATATATATATATATATATATATATATATATATATATAGAGAGAGAGAGAGAGAGAGAGAGAGAGAGAGAGAGATAGTTGTAGTAGTAGCCCCAGTACTCAAGGAAGGTAAACCGAGGACATCTGTGCATAGTTACAGACCCATAGCTCTAACATCTCATGTTGGTAAACTTTTAGAAAAAAAAATATTCAAAAACGATTGGAGTATTACTGTGAAAAAGGTGGTGTGATTCCTGTTCAGCAAGCAGGCTTTCGAAAAGGTCGTTGTACCACAGACCATTTAATAAAACTGACCAGTCACATTAAAAAGCAATTCTCCAGCAGCAAGAAGTACTCTGGCTACTTTTTTGACGTTAAAAAGCCTGTGACTGCGTATGGCACGCAATGCTATTGTACAAATTAAAATATGTTGGCATTTCTTGGAGAATGTTTGATTACATTAAAAGCTTCCTAACAGAAAGAACCATATATGTACACGGATTGGAGGAACTTATTCATCCTTTAGGAATGTAGATATGAGTATTCCTCAGCGATCAGCTTTTGCTCCCATGTTGTTCACAGTCCCTAATACGCAGATGATATTGCTATTTGGATTAATTGCACATTAAGGAAGCATTCCAATAAAAGAACAATAAACTTTGTACAGAAGATGTACCAAAAGGAATTGGATAAATTATCTTCATATACGAAGAACAACGGATTAGAACTTTCTGGAGAAAAAAAAAATGTCTTGTGTTGTTTAACAATGGTGAGAAACCAAAGACTTCACCCTCGATTTTGCTAGATGGTCAGATTCTGGAATATAAACAAAAAGTTAAGTTCCTGGGGGTACTTTTAACTCCTAAGCTGAACTGGAGAAACATATATTGAAAATTTAATTGATAAAACAAGAAAAAGATTGAACATTCTTAAAATTATATGTTATCAGCCATGGGGTCAGGACTGTCATACTCTTTACATCTATACGTCTCTTTGGTCCAATCGAAATTGACTTATGAGCAAGAAGTGTATTTCTCTGCGCCTAATTGTCTTTTAAAAGAGATTGCAAAGCTTAGATAGTAAGGCCATAAAATTAGCTCTGGACTCCCAGTACACACAAACACTCATAGATGTTATAAAGAAACATATATATTACCTCTAAATGAGAAGCGAATATTGGATGTAGCCAAATATGTTGTCAGAAGTATTTCTGCTGAAAATTCAGTTACTGAAGAAATACTGATTGATTCCAGTAAGGATTGTCCTAAGAGGTCTAAAAACATATCTTACATTCACCCAACTAGAAAACTACACATCTGACCTTTATGTCACACTGTAATATTGATATTACTGCTATACCAGAATTTCCTGCGGTACCTCCAATGCCTCCTTGGGAGCACCTAAACACTTCTTTTGATTACAAATACACTTTGTTAAAGAAAAGTGATAATGTAAATATTTTGCCAACTGAAGTTCGTGAACATTTAGAAAAACAACCATCCAAATCATTTAAAAGTGTTTACAGATGGGTCGGTAATGGAATCCTCTGACAGTGGTACAGGCTATAATAGCAACCTTAAATGTCAGGAAATCATATTATATAGGAAAGAGTTTTCAATCTATACCTCAGAATTATATGCAACACTGATGGATTTGACTTACATATATGATACATACAACAATTGCTCTCTATCAAATTTTACTTTGTGTCGATTCCAGATCTGTTGTACAGTCACTAGAGCGTAGGGACTGCAAAGCTAGAAAAGATTTGTTTTTTTAAATAAAACATTTACTGCATTGTTTCATAACACTATGCATAAGAATTGATTTTTGTTGGGTCCCATCTCACTGTGGTATAAAGTGGAATGAAATAGAAGACAGTCTTTGCAAAAGAAGGAGCAAACAGAAACACGAAAAATTTACTAAACAATCCCTTAGATCTATCCTCTTGTAAATTAATCCAAATTATGGAAAAATGTATGCATAAGCAGAATTCTAGTAAAAAAAAATGGCTGCTTTAAAATCGTGCCTAAGGCACATTGTTAGATTAATTCATAAATTAAGGCTGAATACTTGGAACACTAAGTATTCTCATGATATTTCTTGTGTATGCAGAGAAAACATTTCTGTACATCATCTTTTGTTTGAATGTTAAGTGTTGACCCACTCTATCAGGAGAAAGGTATGCACATGAATAACTTTGATAATGTCAGTACTGTCTTATATGGTTCATATGTTGCTAAAATTGCTATGGTTATTTCGCAGTCACAGGTTGCAAAAATTTTTATAAAGATCAATAATTTGTGTGTACCGCTAGGGTATTTCACTCATGTCAATATGCATACATCAGATGTGGGTTTGAAAGTACTAACGTGGATGATAAGTTAAGTGTGGAGGTTTTTCTTTTTTTTTTTCTTTTGATAAAAATATCTAATATCATCTGGCGATGAAAAGACGTTAAATAAACCACTGATATATATATATATATATATATATATATATATATATATATATATATATATATATATATATATATATAATGAAGGTAAAACCCTGGAACACGCTGGATACCGCACATTGATGTGTGGGTGCACTGCTGATCCAGAATCTGGCTAGTAAACAAGTACAAACATAAAAGCAGGCACACCAGCCACGCACTCTTCATGTTTGTGGATGAAGAGTGTGTGGCTGGTGTACCTGCTTTTATTTTTGCACTTTCCGCGGTCACTGAGGAGAAACAATCAGGATTTGAAATACCGGTATCTGACCAGGAGTTATATGTTAGTGAGCTTCCTCCCCATTGGAGTTTGTCTCTCCCTTTGGAGACTATAAGCTTGCTGAAGGTTCACTTTGAGAAGCATTTATTATTCCCCATTCACCCACTCAGGCACATACTGTAGTTAGGCAGAATGATCTACCACTACAGATATGAATGCTTATCACCCCTTATTTCTACAATCTAAGACATAAGAGCAAGCTTTGTTTACAATTCAATATTTCTTGCAGTCATTGCAATACCAAGGTGCTCTGTAAGTTGCTAGAATGGTGCTCGGTACTTATCCTGGGAATTTATTAGTTTATTGTAATTTAGTTCCTTGCAGATTCGTTCCAAGAACTGACCCTCAGCACTTGTGTCTTAAGAGGTTACCTTTTTATATTTTTTTCTACTTTTCACAGGCAAATGTAGCTTGTTTTGCTCTTTCATGATTTTCTTTTGCTTCACAGGTGACACCTTTGGTTGGTTTTTTGAAAACTCAACAAAACACACTACGGTATTGCACACCAGCCTTTTTCTGGTATAGCATTCTTCTTAAAACCCAAAAGGCAGAGGAGTCAAATTACCACTTTCCGCGGTCACTGAGGAGAAACAATCAGGTTTCGAAATATCGGTATCTGACCAGGAGTTACATGTTAGTGAGCTTTCTCCCCTTTGAGATGGTCTCCCGCTTTGCAGGCTATAAGGTTGCTGAAGGTTCATTTTGAGAAGCATTTATCATTCCCCATTCACCCACTCAAGCGCATACTGTCAGTTAGGCAGAATCATCTACCACTGCAGACATGAAGGCTTATCACCCCCCTATTTCTACAATCTGAGACATAAAGAGCAAGCTTTGTTTATAATTCAATATTTTTTGCAGTCATTGCAACACCTAGCTGCTCTGTAAGTTGCTGGAATGGTGCTCGGTACTTATCCTTGGAATTTATTGTTTTATTATATATATATATATATATATATATATATATATATATATATAAACATCTGTTAAAATAGTGTGGTAAAAGGAAGTTTTAAAATCATCAACAGATCTGTTTCGAGCGCTGGCTCTCCTCAGGATGGTGTTGGGTCGCCTACTGCCGGTGTTATATATGCCTAATGTCACTGTTTGCACGTGCGGATTGGCTGCACGTATTGTTCGGTTTTTCAGGTTGTTTACAGTTCAGGGTGCGTTTGCTGACAACGATTTCCATTTGTGCCTGCAGTTGTTTACTATTTCTACTTTAGTATTTAGGGTTGCTAAGTATGGTTTGCATAGTATTAACCATTTTTCTGTTGAACATAGGTTGCATCTTTTTGAAATGTTATTGTATGGTGATGCCCTTTTTTATGGTTTTCCAGGATATGTTATAGTTTATTTTTTTGTCTTTAAGTCTCCAAATATATTTGCTCAGTTCTGTTTGGTTTTTGTATTTTACTTTGTTGAATGACTGTTTATGGTTTGCATATCTGGTTTTGAAGTGATTTTCAGTGATCCCTATGTATGTTTCTTTTTCATTTTCTGATGTCACAGTGGCTTGGTATACAATGTTGTTATAGAGGCATTTGTTGCTAAAGGGACACTGTTCTTTTGTAGTACAATTGCAGGATTTCCTTTCTTCACCTTCTTTGCTGTGTTGGTTTTCATTTTGTTGGATGAATCAATTATATTTTTAAGGTTAGGCATGCATGAATATGATAGTTTGATGGTGTTCTTGTTGAATATTTTGGACAATTTGTGTTCTTTTGGGAAGGCTGCTGTCAGAATTTTAAAAAAATTCTTTCCCTACGTTTGTTTTTACTCGTCCATCATATGGAGGGTTGTACCATGTGATTTTCCTTTCCTGCTTTTTTTTTTTTTTTGTTCATGTTGTTATCTGGGTTGTATTGTAGTTTGTAGCTGTAACCACTTTTTTGCAATGCCTCTTGGTATTTCTGCTGCTGCGTTGTTGAATACTCTTTCATTATGTGACAGGTTAGATAATCTCTTGTTTATGCCATTGGGTATGGTTTTAGTATAGATGGTGGGTGGTTGCTATTGATGTTTACATAAATGGGAGTGTCATTAGGTTTCTTGTATGGTTTATATATGTAGTTGTTGAGGTCAAGTGTTATGTCTAAGTAGTTCACTACCTTTTTGTTTGCTTCGATGGTGATTTTTAAGTTATGGTTTTGGAAAATTTTGCATAGTTCTTTTTTCTTGTTTTCAATGGTTCTTGGATTGTTGTTTAGCGCGGCGAGGCCGTCGTCTCTGTATAGTCCGACTTGCTTTTTCTGCTGTAGAGTAAAGTTTTCTTAGTGTGGAGAATGATTTCCATTTCTGACCCTGTTATGTCTGTGTGTTTATTAGCAAATTTCAGAGCTTTAGTGAGTAGCTCTTCATCTATGAGATATAACAACAACAAAAAAACAAAAAAAGCAGGAAAAAGAAAATCACATGGTACAACCCTCCATATGATGGACGAGTAAACAAAAAAAAAAAAAAAGCAGGGAAAAGGAAAATCACATGGTACAACCCTCCATATGATGGACGAGTAAAAAAAAAATGTAGGGAAAGAATTTTTTTAAAATTCTGACAGCATCCTTCCCAAAAAGAACACAAATTGTCCAAAATATTCAACAAGAACACCATCAAACTATCATATTCATGGCATGCCTAACCTTAAAAAAATATAAACTGATTCATCCAACAAAATGAAAACCAAAACACAGCAAAGAAGGGTGAAGAAAGGAAATCATGCAATTGTACTACAAAAAAAACAGTGTCCCTTAAGCAACAAATGCCTCTATAACAACATTGTATACCAAGCCACTGTGACATCAGAAAATGAAAAAGAAACATACATAGGGATCACTGAAAATCACTTCAAAACCAGATATGCAAACCACCATAAACAGTCATTCAACAAAGTAAAATACAAAAAACCAAACAGAACTGAGCAAATATATTTGGAGACTTAAAGACAAAAAATAAACTATAACACATCCTGGAAAATCATAAAAAAAGGGCATCACCATACAATAACATTTCAAAAAGATGCAACCTATGTTCAACAGAAAAATGGTTAATACTATGCAAACCATACTTAGCAACCCCTAAATACTAAAGTAGAAATAGTAAACAACTGCAGGCACAAATGGAAATCGTTGTCAGCAAACGCACCCTGAACTGTAAACAACCTGAGAAACCGAACAATACGTGCAGCCAATCCGCACGTGCAAACAGTGACATTAGGCCATATCACCAGCAGTAGGCGACCCAACACCATCCTGAGGAGAGCCAGCGCTCGAAACAGATCTGTTGATGATTTTTTAAACTTCCTTTTACCACACTATTTTAACAAATATATATATATATATATATATATATATATATATATATATATATATATATATATAATAACAAATTAGAATGAAAAATTGGAGGAAATTTATAACGACCATGAAAGCCTTCACTAGCAGCATATATGAGGACACTGGAATCCATTTTGAAGATAGAATCATTCCTTTCGCCTGCTCCGAGGCCTTTCGTCCACTGGATCGGACTCATCAGGGAGGCACTGCTGACTGTATCTGTACTCCCTTGGCATCCAATTTATATATACCACATCCTATAATTCTGTGGGTGTTCTTACTTCCAAGGATCTAAAATAAAAACCAGAATTCAACAGCAGCCCAGAGCAGTCAACGAAAGGTAGGAAAGTAAAATGAAAAGTAAGTGCAGTAAAGAAATAAGTTGCTTAAAAAACTAAAATCAAATGTAGGGAAAAAATCTTTGAGCCTGCGCTTTGAGGATCCATTAAGGATGCAAAACAGGGAGGCAGGTCAGCTGTATGTTTAAACAACTCAAACATTGTCAGTCACGTAAAGTGCTGACAGCAGCTAAGAATTGTGCAGAACAGCCTTTATTTGGATCTCCTCGAACATGCCATCTCCCACTACCTGACCAAACAGTTACATGTCGAACAATTTTGTAGTGAGGGAAAACAAGTGCAGGCTAACAATTCCCCTGTCATTATATTAATGACTTGGCAAAAAAACTTCAACAACAACAACAACAACAACAACAACAACAACACACAAACATATACTATAGCATGGATATAACCAATCGTCTGTGTTAACCATTGCATTTTGTTTCATCACCCTCTGTGTCACAAGATTCACCCACCTGCCAGTTTTGTCAAACGTAGGACAAGTGGGCTGCCATCAGAAAGCTGACGTACCGTTTGGACGAATCGGGTAACTGGACAAATCGGGCTGCTTTCAGAAAGCTGACGTACTATTTGGACAAATTGGGTGATTGGACAATTCGGGCTGCCTTCAGAAAGCTGACGTACCATTTGGACAAACTGGGTGATTGGATAAATCTGGCTGCCTTCAGAAAGCTGATGTGCCATTTGGACAAATTAGGTGATTGGACAATTCGAGGTGTCTTTAGAAAGTTGATGTGCCATTTGGACAAACTTGGTGATTGGACAAATCGGGCTGCCTTCAGAAAGCTGATGTGTCATTAAAAAAAAATTCTGGACAAAATGGGTGATTGGACATATCGGGTTGCCTTCAGAAAGCTGATGTGTCATTTGGACAAATTGGTGATTGGACAAATCGGGCTGTCTTCAGAAAGCTGGTGTGTCATTTGGACAAATTGGTGATTGGACAAATCGGGCTGCCTTCAGAAAGCTGGTGTGTCATTTGGACAAATTGGGTGATTGGACAAATTGGGCTGCCTTCAGAAAGCTTATGTGTCATTTGGACAAAGTGGGCGATTGGACAAATCAGGCTGTGACACAGCATTCATGATGGAAGCGCGGGCACTATTTCTCTAATCTATCTATCTGTCTCTGTGTCGGTCTGTCTGTCTGTCTATATATCTTTTATCTATCTAAATACGCGGACGCACACGTACACAGAGGTACACATGTATGGAATATATACAAATACTTAAGCATACACACACATCCGCATGCACACGCCATGAGCACATTTACACATGTGCTTGCACACACCATGGGCACATTCACACATGTGCTTGCACACACTATGGGCACATTCATACATGTGAGCGGGTGTGGAGGAACAAATATCGAAACGCGTATACACGGAAATCACACACGGAAACGAGAGAGAGAGAGAGAGAGAGAGAGAGAGAGAGAGAGAGAGAGAGAAAGAGAGAGAGAGAGCAATGTCAAAGTAAGAGTTCTTGCAGATGTCGTTACTGCAGAGAGAGAGAGAGAGAGAGAGAGAGAGAGAGAGAGAGCAATGTAAAAGAAGAGTTCTTGCAGGTGAGAGAATGTCAATATATGGGTTCACCCCTGCCACATCTATTTGCCTCGCAAACCCCCCCTTTAGCATCCATTTTTTATCTCTTGCTATTTTAGCCCCATAACCCCTCTTTTTACAAAAGCAAAAAATAATAGTAGCAAAACAGCAGGTAATGAAGTAAGAGATGTTATAAAGGGTTTATGAGGCAAAATACACATGGATAGGTTGAAACCCGTATATTGACATTCTCTTCCCGGCTTAACAAGCAAAGAACCTCAAATAAATAGGTCAAGTGATCACACAGGGTCGTTGGACCTAGTTTACTGCTGTGCTCCTCTGTTC
>JADBJO010008905.1:70000-90046 GCA_016801955.1 Conus betulinus | reverse complement strand
CAAATACTGTTAGAACATATTCCTTCAGATACTTCTGCTTACTCTGCTGAACTTACAGCTCTGGTTCTAGCACTGGATAATCTTACAATTTAAGAAGAGGGACTTTCTGGTTCTGTCAGATTCACTGTCAGCTTTGGAGGCCATAGCTGTCTGCAACCTTCAGCATATAGAACTTTTACACTTTTTTGAACTTTTTACCAAGATGAAATGGGATGGTTACAACATTATTCTGGCTTGGGTTCCTGGTCATGTTGGCATCAGAGGGAATGAAATGGTTGATCGTTTAGCCAAGAACGCCACTACAGAGAAACTGTCAAACATATCTATCCCCTGCTCAGATCTGAAACCCAAAATTAATGATTATGTCAGAGACCTCTGGCAGGAGGATTGGTATACACAGACAGATAACAAACTCTTTCAGATCCGTCCAGACCTAAAGGAGTTCCTCTCATCTACGTCTGGTGGTCGTAAAGAAGAAACAGTCCTGTGCTGGGTGCACACTGGCCATTCGTATTTTACCCATTCATACCTTTTAAAGAGTGAAGGAGCTCCGTGGTGCATTCCATGTCATGAGCAAGTCACAATGAAACATATTCTGTTAGAGTGTTGGGACTTGCACGATGTGAGACAAACATTTTACAGCAGATTCCATGAAAACCTTGTTCAGACACGTTCCGCCTGACGCGATCTGAGTTCTTGAAAGAGATTGACATTTTTCATCGGATCTGAGATTTTACCATGGAAAGATTAAAAAAAAAAAACCTTTTGGATGGGGTTGCAAAGTGAAACGACTGCAGGCGGAAATCTAAACAAATCTTAAATAAATGTCAGCGAACCGCCCCAGAGAAACGTGGACAAACGAGTCACGAGACAACACACAACGCGTTTCGACCTCTTAGGTCTTCCTCAGGTGAAACAAAGACGGACAAAATAACGAAAATGCACTTAGCTATTTAGCGGTTCGCTGACATCATTTAAGATTTTTTTTGGATGGGGTTTTCGATGTATTTTAAAGAATTGTGTGAATGACTGACTCGTGAGTTGATTTTAATGTGGTGACAGCCCTGATGTGGCCCTTTGTGGTCGGCTGTGTTGCGTGCAGTCTTCATTCAGAAGTGGAGATGAGGCAGAAATGGAATAGACTCACAGATAAGATGGAGCCCAGACACCCGTTAACTTCCATAACAGATTTAATCACCTGACTTTTGCATACAGAGCTATCTGCCAATTTGTAGACCACGTAACATCTTCCACCTTCTGGGAAGTTCTGCACATTAGGAATGTGAACTTAACTGAACTTTGATTGAATACATGTAACTTGGTCAAATTCAAATTAGCTGTTCAAATATCATAAATAAAAAACTCAAACATTATCTTTTCTTTTCTTTCTTTTTTTTTTTTTTTGAACACTATAGAGTTTGTGTCTGGGTGTGTTCGCTATCTTTGACTACTGTCAATGATTGTAACTGATTGTGTATGTTTGTGTGTTGATCTTTGCCAGTCAGTGAATCACAGGTCCAGTATCTTTCTAGGCCTCACTGGTCTGCCTGATCTTGTGATGATGGTTCTGGTTGGCTCCCCTGGTGAGTCTGGACTAGCTGTAGGCATCTTCTGGTTGTGATCCTGATGGACTGCTGATGATGGACTGCTGGGTTCCTGTATCACTGGATCTGGTAGAGCTGTGTGGCTGGTTGTCGTCCCTTGTCTTGACGTCCGTTTTGCTGCCTTCTTGGGCTATCAGCATTGGTGGGGTATGGGCAGGAAGGTTGGTTTGGGGAGATTGGATTGTTGTAGGGACATGCGATGTAAGAGTGGGGCGGGGAACTGAGCAAAGGAAAACACGATTGCGTCTGTACAATCGTCCGTCACCGGTTTGTACGTCGTAGGTCCTGCCGGCCCTCCTGTTGACGACTATGGCGTTCTTCCAGATGGTTGTGGACTTGTCAATCGGTTGGATCTTGACTGTGTCACCACATTCTAGTGGTTTGAGGTCTTTCCGTTGACTGTACCTCTCGCTGTATTTTGACGTTTGTTTTCGAGACGTTCTTTCTCTTGGCTGGTGTAGTTTTCCAGCAACAGGCTTCAACAAATTAAATGTGGTGGGAAGTGCTGTCTTTGCTCGTCTGCCCATGAGGCGTTGCATTGGGCTTGATGTTAGTCCCTCTTCTGGTGTGTTCCTGAGGTTCAGGAGACCTAAATATGGATCTTCCTTTGCATATAGGCATTTCTTCATCATATTTTTGGCCACTTTAACGGCAGCTTCAGCGGCTCCGTTAGCTTGGCTGTGTGTCCAGGGCTGGAATTGACATGCTGGAAACTCCAACTGTTGGTGAAAGCCTTGAACTGTTGTGATGCAAATTGGGGACCGTTGTCACTTATGACAGTGTCTGGTATACCATGGCGCAGGCAAAGTGTTGAGAACTGCTTCTGCTGTGGTCTCCAGTAGATAGTCCAGTTCAAAGAAATGACTGAAGTAGTCTACAGTAATGAGGTAGTGTCGACCTTGGATTGTGAAGATATCTGTCCCCACCTTTTCCCATGGGCGGTCTGGAACCTCGTGCATGTAGAGAATCTCTGCTGGTCGTTTTGTACTGTGAGAAGTGCACACATCACATGCCTCAACGAAATGACGAATTTCTGCTGACATCCTGTGCCAGAAGATGAGCTGTCATGCTCTCCGTACACACGAATTGATGCCCGAGTGTCCTGCATGAACATTTTCCTTCATTTCTTGTCTCATAGCTTGTAGTATGACGACTCTTTCTCCCCTGAGGACAATCCCATCTTGTACGGTGAGCTTATCTCTGCAGTCGAAGTAAGCTGTGATAGTGGGTGGGCATTCCTGTCTTGATGAAGGCCAACCTGTGAGAATCACATCTTTTGAATTGGGTCAGGGTATTGTCTTCTGCTGTTTGCCGCTTGATCTCATCAAGGCGTTGTGTGGCGTGAAGGGTGATAGTGTCAGCGAATTGATAGATTCTGACTCTGTATCTGTTCCTGTAGAAACTGGTGCTCACAACAGGGCGTCTGCCACAGGTATCTGCTTGCCTGGTTGGTACTTCAATGAAGTCATACGTTTGTGTCCCTCAAAAGCGTGGACTGTAGGCGCATTGGTGCTTTCGACAATGGTTTCTTGCAGATTGAGACGAGTGGTTTGTGATCTGTAACCACTCGTACTTGTCGGCCGTAAGTGTAGTGGTGAAACTTCTGGAGTCCTAAGAGCAGAGCAAGCATTTCCTTTTCTATTTGTGCATAGTTCCTCTCTGTGGGAGAGAGGGTTCTGCGTGCAAAAGCAGTTGGTCTGTTATCTTGCTTGGGTACGGACCCGAGGCCATATTCACTTGCATCATTGGTGAGTGTGAGGTTTTCACTGGGTTTGTAGAAGGCCAGAGTGGGGCTGTTCATGATCTTGGTTTTCACTGCTTTGAAGGCATGTTCTTGAGAAGATGTCCATATCCACTGTACATCTTTCTTGAGCAGGTTTTGAAGAGAGTGTAAATCCTCTGTAAGGTGTGTCAAAGTACCGTGAGAGGTAATTAACCATGCCCAGAAATCGTCTGAGTTCCTCCAAGTTCTTTGGTGCTGGGTAGTCTCTGATGGCTTTCGCCTTTTCAGGGTCTGTTTGTAAGCCATCTTGGTGATTTTATGTCCCATGAATGTGATGTTGTCAGAGCGTAGGGATAATTTCTCCTTGTTGAGCTTGATCTGTTTTTCCCCGACATCTCTGTAGAAAAGCCTGGTAGTGTCTGTCATGTGCTTCCGTTGTTTCCCTGTGGATGATGACATCATCAGTAATGCATTCAACACCTGGTAGTCCATGAAGCGCTTCCATCAGTTTCTTCTGAAATATTTCTGATGAAACTGAAGTACCAAAGGGTAGTCTTAGCCAGCGGTATCTGCCAAAACATGTCTGAAAAGTGGTCAGGAAGCTTGACTCTTCATCAAGCTGAACGTGCCAGAATCCCGCTGATAGATCTGCCTTGCAAAACACCGTGATTTGCTCAGATCATGAAGTATATCTTCAAGAACTGGTAGGGTGTATCGTTCTCGTCTCAAAGCTTTGTTTAGCTCCGGAGGATCGATGCAGATTCGTAGTTTCCCTTGTTTTTTTCTTTGTGACCACTATTTGACTGACCTATGGTGTAGGTTCACTCACTGGTTTGATCACTTCATCTTCAACCATCTTGTCAAGTTCAGCTTTAAGCTGAGGCCTGAGAGAAATTGGTGTGCGCCTGTCAGGCATGATGACTGGTTTCACTTGTGGGTTTATTTCAAGATGTTGTAGGCCAGATAGTTTTCCAAGTGATCCGTCGAAAACATCTGCATATTCATCTTCTGGTGATGCAGAATGAAGTTGTGCTACATGGATGAAATTGTCCTTTTCTATGTTGATCAAACCCATATCCTGTGAAGTTTGCAGACCAAGTAATGGAGTAAAGTTGCCTTCAAACACAATGAAATCCACTGTGTATTGTTGCTTGTTCTTTGGATTGGTTATTGATTCTTTGGTTTTGCCAAGAGGTTTGAGTTGAGTATGATTCCACATTTTCATTATCTTCTCGGTTGGTACTATGTGACTAGCAAACTTTGCCGGCAGCATGTTCACAGATGATCCAGTGTCTATCTGAAATGTTATTTCTTGTCCTTGTACCAACATAGCACACTTCACGTCTTTGTTGGACTGACCAATACTGTTGATCCAGTCCTCACTGTCCATGTGTCTTGCTCCTAGTTCTGTTTCTTCCTATACCTGGTTCACACCTCGCTGTGTGTCCCTCTTGTTTCTTCTTGTTTCATTTGCGGCTGAAGTGATTTTTTCCTGAACAACGAAAGCATGTTTTCCCATAAGCTGGGCATTCTTCTTTACGTAGCTTATGTCATGTGCCACAAAATTTACACTCCCTGACTTCCGAGCGTGTGTCTACCTTCATTTTGTGAACAGTTTCTGTGTTTTCTGTATAGTTTATAGCTTTGCCCTGTGCCATAGCATTTTCCGCTGCTCTGCAGATGTCTACACATTTCTCCAGATTAGATTTCTAACTTTCAGAAGTTCGGTTTGTGTGTTGGGATCCCGGATTCCAAGCACAATCCTGTCTCGAATCATAGAGTCCATACAATTTGGGCAAAACTCACATGTCTTGCTGAGACCTCATTGTGGAGTAGAACCTTTCAAACGATTCTCCTTCTTCTTGTTGCCTCTGATTGAATACGAAACGTTCATATGTAACGTTGACTTGACCTACAGCAAATTCTTCAAATCTGTCCATTATCTGTTGTACTGTAGGAGTGTCACTGTCAAAATGAAAACGTTGTACACTCGAAGTGCTTCATCAGAAAGGCTGTGCACAAACATGGCAGTTTGATAATCTTCTTTTTGTTTGTCTAGCTGTGCAAGAAGTGCGTACGTTTTGTATCTCTGCTTGAACAATTTCCAGTTTTCGGCTGGATTGGAACCTAGTACAAAAGGTTTGGGGGCTTTGATGCCCCGAATTGGCGACACATGTGTCTCATCATCCGTATCTCCCATGATGATGGTCGTTCACTATGATCAGTATGATGAAAGTCTAGATCTGCGGCCGCTAGAGTCAGTCCTTATTTAAGGGACAGTTATTCAATTAATAACTAGTTTTTCTAGAGAGTTACACGTGGATGTAAACCATCCCACCGCTGCCACCATGTTGCGTGCAGCCTTCATACAGAAGTGGAGACGAGGCAGAAATGGAATAGACTCACAGATAAGATGGAGCCCAGATACCCGTTAACTTCCATAACAGATTTAATCACCTGACTTTTGCATACAGAGCTATCTGCCAATTTGTAGACCACGTAACAGGCTGGGCTATTAGCAACATTATCTTATCTAATCCTTTTGGTTTTATTTAAAGTGACACAAGCTGTCAGTGTAGATGTAATTGTTCCTTTCCTTTCCTTTTTTTTGTGTACTCCCAGTTCTTATAGAACAGGGAGTACTTTACAATGGGAACGAAGAAATGTTGTCTGTGTGTCTGTGATCAAAATGTGTTCCACTCGCTCCAGACAAAACTTCTGGGCCGATCTTTCTGAAAATTTGTAGGTATGTTTATTATGGGTGGGATGATGCCCGATAATTCATTTCACCAGAATAGCCGTTGCTAACGGCTATAACGGCCCAAAACGTTTTTTCTTCTTTATGGAATATGTCAGCGACGAAATACATTATGACGCATGTTTGATTGTGACGTCAAATACATTATGACGCATGTTTGATTGTGACTTTTTCTGGAAGATAAACTGTGAGTACGTTTATATGCTTTGCATCTTGTTTAAACTTTAAACTGACAGTCAGAGTCAGCTTAAAGAGGGGGGTGGGGGAGAAAGAAAATAATTCTCGATTACATCTGCTCATATAAGATGAAATATATAGATTTCATATAAAACATCTGTTGTATATTGCTCATGTCTCGTGTGTTGTGCTAATCCTAGTGTTCGATAAGAAGTTAGTTCATGCTGGAAGGATCATCACGCAATACCGCCATAGCGAATTTTCATGTTTTGAAAAATACGAGTGTATAATGCACGACCCTTGCATAACGTGCATAACTGTCTCGTCGCTGTAGCCAACTATTATGATATTGATAGTGCCATAATTATCAGTGGGGACAGCGCACGACGGTCCAAACAAATTGACATACTTTCGTCATCAGCTTCACAACTATCATAATGAGAGCCAGCTGATTATGGTGATAGCAGTGTTTAGCGTCGTCATCGTCACAATACTCACAAATAGCAGACAGTTTCGCCCATAATTCCTATCAGTTCTAGGCGATACATTTTCAGACAGATGATAACGTGTATAGTATAGCTAATGTGTGTGTGTGTGTGTGTGTGTGTGTGTGTGTGTGTGTGTGTGTGTGTGTGTGTGTTTTAATGTAGGTTTTGTCTGCCTTTCGAAAGACACACACAAACACAAACACACATACGGACTCACACACACGCAAGCAAGCATCCGCGCGCATGCATGCACACACGCATGCACGCACATACACACATGCATGCATACATACATACATTCATACATACATGCATGCATACACACATACGCACGCACACAGCGCACCTACACCGGCATGCACGTACACAAACACACACACACACACACACACACACACACACACACACACACACACACACACACACACACACGTATGTGTGCCCGCGCGCACACATGCACAACACACACGCGCGCGCACACACACGCACGCGTGCGTGCGAGCACGCACGCGCGCACGCATGGGCGCACACATAAACACATACAGACACAGACACATTCACATACACAAATAGACATACATTGGCACACACACATGTGCGTGCGCGCAGGTACACACACCTACACACACACACACACACACACACACACACACACACACACACACACACACACACACACACACGCGCGCGCGTGCGTGCGCACGCAAGCTCGCACGCACGCACACACACACACACACACACACACACACACACACACACACACACACACACACACACACACACACACGCTTCCTCCTCCTCCTCCTAACTAACGCACCCGTGTTTCATATAATACAGAACGAATTTGCTTTTCAACGAATAAAGCTGAATTACATCCAAAATACATAAAAGCGCTCACACACTGCGCGCGCGCGCGCGCGCGCGCGCACGCACGCACGCACGCACACTAGAGAGATGAATCGAGTTAGACCGTTCTTATTGTATCCACGTTACCAAGCCGACGATTGACCACAAGGCCATAGTAATTCCGGAAGGAGGTTAATACACTTCTATTTTTATGATTGGACAATAATGTAATCCATTATTCTACATCCCCCTTTTTTCAGAATATTGAACTATCTGAACGTCCGTTTTTTTAAATTCAAATAAACTTATGAATCAAACTCATGCAATCCAACATGCATCAAATTAACGTTTGACAGTTGTACAAAACAATAGTTCACTTTTGTTGTTCAGTTTCAACTTTCACTTTCAGTTTCTGCACGTCGACAACAAATAAACTTTTTTTTTTTTTTCTCAACAATTAAAGGTCAAGTATTTTTCGAGGTCTCACAAGTCTTCCCGATTTTGTGCGTGTGCCAGACTGAGATTGTTCTTCAGTGATGTCTGGGTTGTCAGCGGATCATCTGGCATAACATCGAAGTGCACCTCTGGTTCAGGTTCTTGCTGTTCTGTAGGTCCTGGAAGTCTTGGGAATGGGAGTGTTGACGTTGATTTCGGGACAACACTTGATCCTGAGCGTGACTGGCTGCTTCGTCGACGTAGGTAGCACCGATTTCTTCTTCTATTTCCCATACGCGTTTGAACTGTATAGGATGCTGGTGAATGAAAGTCCAGGACGACTGCTTTTTCATCTGTCGGAGTTTTCACCCACACCTTCTCTCCTTTCTTCAGCGGTGGTAGCGATTTTTGCTTTGTGGCGGCGATCAAAGTTCTTCTTCTGTTGCTGCCTAATTCGAGCATCCACTTTTTTGAACTGCTGTTGATTTTTGCTGGCTGGAACTTGGTTTGATGGCATTGATGGAATTCTGGTTCTTAATCTTCTCCCATCAGAAGCTCTGCCGGGCTCTGTCCATGTTGAAGAGGTGCAGCTCTGTAATTTAGAAGAGCAATGTAAGGGTCGTCAGCCTTCTTCAAAGTTTTTCACCGTTTTCACAGCTCTCTCTCTGCCTCTCCATTTCCTTGAGGGTGAAGAGGACTACTTGTCAAATGTGTAAAGCCCATATGTTTTTGCAAATTTGTTGAAATCTCTTGAGTTAAACTGAGATCCATTGTCTGATACACGATTTCAGGAATGCCCTGTCTTCCAAAAATGGCTTTACAATGACCTATAACAGATGTAGATGTTGTTTGTGACAGGTGGGCTATTTCAATCCATCTGGAGAAATAATCTACTATGAGTAGATATTTGTGACCTTTGAATTCAAAAAGATCCATTCCCACCCGTTGCCAGGGATAGTCAGGAGTTGGGGTTGGTTTCAGAGGTTCAGGATGATGACTGCGCGTTCCTTTTCACATGCTGCAATCAGTGATTTTCTGTTCTATTTGTTTTGAAAGGCCTGGCCACCAGATACTCTGTCTTGCCAGTGCCCTGCATTTCACACTATTCCTTGATGGCCCTCATGAATGCGCTGCAACATCTCTTCCTGTAGTTCAAATGGAACGACAATTCGGCTTTGAAACAGCAACAATCCCTCTTGGATTGAAAAAGATCATGACGGACGTACCAGTACTGTTTCAACTGAGCATCTCGTCTTGCTGATTCAGGCCACAGATCAGTCTTGCAGAAATTCATGACTTGACTGCAGACTTTGTCTTTGACCTGGTTGATGCGGATTTTCTCTCGGAGTTGATCAGTGACAGGAAGATTCTCGACTAAACAGTTGACAAAATCTGTTGGTCTCGACCTCCATCTGGTGATCCTGTTGAGCAGGAACACTCCCAGGAGCCCGAGACAGTGTATCAGCTGTTACGATGTTCTTTCCTGCTGTGTACTCTATGTCATAGGAAAAACGCAACAACCTCATCCTGAAACGTTGAATTCTTGGTGTCAGCTCATCCAAGTGCTTTTTCTTGAGTAGGCCAGCAGTGGCTTGTGATCTGTCTCTATTATGAACTTCTTCAGTCCAATCAAGAAATCAGCAAACTTCTCACAGCCCCATGTAGCTGCCAAGGCCTCTTTTTTCAACTTGAGCATATCTTTGCTCAGTAGAAGTCAGTGATCTTGACGCATACATTACAGGTTGCCAGTTCTGTCCTTCCTTCTGAAGCAGAACTCCTCCCAGTCCATAAGACGATGCATCAACAGACACTTTTGTTTCCTTTTCTGGATTATAGTGTGCCAAAACTGGAGCAGTACTCAATTGAGTCTTGAGTTTCTGAAATGCTGCTTCTTGCTGATGACTCCAGGTCCATTCATTTTCATGCTTGAGCAGGTCTCGGAGAGGTTTTGAAATGTTTGCAAGATTTGGGGTAAACTTCCCAACATGGTTTACCATGCCTAGAAATCTTCGCAATTCCGGAACATTTTGAGGTCTTGGAAGATTGGTAATTGCTTCCACCTTGCTTGGATCCACTCTGATGCCATCAGGTGAGATTATGTGACCCAGAAATTTCACTGTGTCAGTTGAGAAAAACACATTTCTCATTCAAGGTGATATTGGCTTCTTGCATTCTTTGCAAAACAGCATGTAGTCTCTCATCATGTTCCTTTTGATTTTTACCACTGACAAGAACATCATCAATGTCAGCAATAACTCCCGGAATTCCAGCAAGAATATGAGTCATTTCCCCTGTGGAAAATTTCAGGCCCAGAGTTGATTCCAAAGGGAAGTCTTTTGTAGCAAAATCTTCCAAATGGCGTAATAAATGTTGTTAACTCTTGTGACTCTTCATCAAGTGGAATCTGATGGAATCCATTGTTACAATCAAGCTTAGTGAATACCTTTGCTCCTGACAGCTCCGCAAGGAGTTGATCCATTGTAGGGAGGGAAATTCTCTCACGACGAACATTTTCATTCAGTTTGGTGAGGTCAACACAAAGTCTGACTTTCCCGTTTGCCTTCGGTACTACAACTATCGGAGCGCACCAGTCTGTCGGTGTTGTAACAGGCCTTATGATGTCTTGTTCCTCCAGTCGAATCAGTTCTTCTTGTACCTTTTTCTTCATAGGTAGTGGAAGACGTCTTGGCGTAGTAATAGAGACTGGTTGTGAATTTTTCTCTCAGTCTGATTTTGTAGACTGTCTTCATTTTTCCTAGTCCCGTGAACAACTTTGGAAATTTTGAGGCTGGACTTGCTGATTGCTGTGTGGAATTCACTCTTTCAATCAGATGAAGTGCCTGTATCGCTGGTCTACCAAGTAGTGGTTCATGAAGGTTTTCCACTATATATAGATCCTGGACTGTCTCTGTCTTTTCTGTTTTGAGAGTGGCACTGTACTTTCCAACAACATTGATCTCTGTTTTTCCTGGACCTAACAACTTCTTGTTGGTGCTCTTGATCACAGGAGAATTCTTCTGGAAGTACCGTTTTGGAACTACAGAGACATCAGCCCCGGTATCCACTCGAAATTTGACTGAAGTTCCATTCACCTGTAGTGTAGCATACCAAAAATCTTCTTTAATTGCGTTGACACAATCTTTGTCTTTACATTCTACAATTGAACCAAGTAGTATTTCATCTTGCTTTTCGTCTATATTGTGTACTTTCTTGGACCGACACACACATGACTGCATAATGACCTTTCAAAAAACATTTCCGGCATTCTGCATCTCTAGCTGGGCAGTCATTTCTTCCATGCATAGGACTCTTGCCACAACGCATACATTTCTTATGCTCCTGTGTACGAAATTTGTCATACTTTTTTTTTTTTTTTTCGACCAATTTGTCTTTTTCTTTTCAGGAATTCGGTTAATTTGTACATTTTCATTTTCTTGACCTGTCATCAAGTGTGCCTGTTGTCTGGAACTCTCATAGGCTCTGCCTATACACACACATTTGGCTAGATCAAGTTTCTTGTCTTCAAGCATTTTCTCTCTTAGAACATCATCTCTCACACCCATGACAATTGGGTCTCGAATCATTCTGTCTTCAAGTTGCCCAAAATTACAATGTTTAGCTAACTGACGAAGAGCAGAGACATAAGCTTCTATTGATTCTGAGGCTTCTTGTCGTCTGGAATGAAACTTGTAAGCTTCAAATGCTTCATGCGTTCTCTCCAACACAGAAATCTTGAAATTTTTCTATTATTTTCTGCAAATTTTTACTGTCAGCTTCACTATCAAAGCTAAATCCGTCAAAAACATCCATCGCATCTTCCCCAATAGTTGCTAGGAAAACTGCTGTTTTGGAATTCTGTTTCTTCTTTATTCAGCCTACTTGCCACTGAATAATTATCCCACTGCCTTTTGAATTTTCGCCAGTTGTTTGGCAACCCACTTCCACAGTCAAGTTTGGCTGGAGCTGGTATATTTGCAGTGAACTGTTTCATTTGGCTTGTTGATGATGTTGGCCGTTCAGCCATGACGTCAGATGCTAACTTGATTAACTAGCAAGAACGATCTTTTCTTTTTTTTTTTTTTCACAGTTAATCACAGCTTTCTAACTCTTCACTGATTCCACATCTTCTCTGCGTTAATCCCACTTCTTGACACCATGTTGTGTTATCTTACATCAGATTCACACAAAAGAAATATAAACACTAGAGAGATGAATCGAGTTAGACCGTTCTTATTGTATCCACGTTACCAAGCCGACGATTGACCACAAGGCCATAGTAATTCCGGAAGGAGGTTAATACACTTCTATTTTATGATTGGACAATAATGTAATCCATTATTCTACACTCATGCACACATACATACTGTCAGCCCGTTCACCAGACCCTTCAAATTGCCATGTTCCCACCCGTTCCTTGTCAGTTTGAGACCCATGATACTCAATCCATTCTAACTGTTCAGGTGCATGTCTTTGTTGTCTGTCTGTCTGTCTCTCTGTCTGTCTGTCTCTCTGTCTGTCTGTCTGTCTGTCTGTCTCTCTCTCTCTCTCTCTCTCTCTCTCTCTCTCTCTCTCTCTCTCTCTCTCTCTCTCTCTCTCTCATCTTATTCTTATTGTTGTTCTTCTTCTTCATCTTCTTTCTGTTCTCCTCCTCCTCCCCTCCTGCTTCTCCTCCTTCTCCTCTTTCTTCTCTTCTTCTTCTTCTTCTTCTTCTTCTTCTTCTTCTCTACCACCACCTTCTCCTCCTCCTCCTCCTCCTCCTCCTCCTCCTCCTTCTTCGTCTCTCTGTCTCGCTCTTTCTTTCTTTTTGTACTCCCAGTTCTTATAGAACAGGGAGTACTTTACAATGGAAACGAAGAAATGCTGTCTGTGTGTCTGTCTGTCCGTGGTGGTCAAAATGTGTTCCACTCGTTTCAGACAAAACTTTCTGGGGTGATCTTTCAGAAAAGTTGTAGGTATGTTCATTATGGGTCACGGATGATGCCCGATGTTTATTTTACCAGAATAGCCGTTACTAACGGCTGTTTCGGCCAAAACGGTTTTCCTTCTTTATGGAATATTTCAGAAAGTACTTGGCCGATTTATAAGTGGTTTGGATGATCTTATGACAAATCGAAGCCTCTTTCCATATGTCAGTAATAATAAATAATTAAAATGTTAATTTTTATAGCGCCTATTCTCTAAAGATTAGGGCTCTAAGCGCTTTACATATAATATAATAAAACACTCTCGTTTACGCAACGGGCTGCCTACCTGGGGTACTGCCGACTGAAGAGTTGCCTGCCGGCGCATCATTCAGTCGTTTCCCGTATCATCCGGTCAATATCGTGCACTCAGTTTCCTTATTTCCTTCATTCTTTCCATTTCTCACGTAGGGTGCATGCCATGTGTAACGTGTCATCCATAGCAACGGCCAAACTGGCCTTCTCTTCCGTAATTGGTGATGGGATTTTACGTGTGTGCAAGATGTTATGTGTGCGTTCACACGCGGAGCCTCGGTTTATAGTCTCATTCGAAGGACTGTATGAGAAATGGAGTCAGAACTAATGTTAACTCCGAGGGAAAAATCCCCCTGTACCGAAATGGCCCGGTGGAGATTCGAACCCGCAACCCTTCGATTAAGGGTCCGGCGCTCTACCAACTGAGCTATTCCGGCCCCAAGTGATGTAATGCTGAAAATCGATTAACAACCGTTAAAACCTGTTATTGGTTGATTTTGAAATTGTAAAGTGGTGCGATAGGATTTATTATCTCAGTGACAAAATACATTATGACGTATGTTTGATTGCGACGTTTTGTTTTTGTTTTGTTTTGTTTTTAAGTTATAACGCATGTTTGATTGTGATGCGTATTGAAGATAAACTGGGAATACGTTTATATGCTTTGCATCTTGTTTACTTTGTCGCTTTCTTTCTTTCTTTCCTCTTCTTCTGCGCGGTGACTTGGCAATTCTCACGGCCAGACTCCTCATCTGACGGCAGGATGTGAAGGAAGAACAATAAAGACGGACAGAGAGACAGAAGAAACAAAAGCATTGGTAGCTATTTTCAGCACCCTTTTGGCATCTGGTACCTGGTCTGGATGACTCACATCTGTAGACAGTATGTGTACTGACTTGGGCTGGTTCCTCTTTGACTTGCCTTCCCTCTCTAACCCCCCCCCCCCCCCCCCCCCCCCTCCCCAACCTCAAATCTCACACCTACCGTCTCTGCCCACCACCCCACCTCCATTCTACCTATCCTTAATTAACCCCCCATCTCCTCCTCTCTGTGTCTGTCTGTCTGTCTGTCTGTCTGTCTCTCTCTCTCTCTCTCTCTCTCTCTCTCTCTCTAAACACATATTTGCACATATAGGGTTATGCTAGAACACATCTACGTATGAGCTCAGACCCCCTGCACACACACACACGCGGGCGCGCGACCGGCCCTGTGTGTATGAAACGTGGGTGCCAGCCGGTCCAGGCACAGCGCCATTTTTTAAGTATGCAGACGTACTGGCATGACATTTAGGCCTACGCGTGGCTGAAGGTTCAAGCAGGGTGTGTTTTGTGTAGACCACAACAGACCGTTAAGTATTGCTGGCTGCCAACGACAGTACTTACACCTGTCTCACTCTTTTTTTTTTTTTTTTTTTTGTAATTGGCCTCACCACCGAGGATGGCTTAGTTGTAGTCTGAGGTAATAAGGATTTATGAGTGCAGAAGGGAGAGGGTGAAAGAATAGGTTGGTGGGGGGTGGGGTGGGGGAGGGGCGGAGTTGAGGTTAAGGGACCCCCCCCTCCCTCTTGAAGGTAAAGTACCTGAAGTACCTAGGTAAAATGCCAGAGGTTCTTTGTGGTGTTGTGTGTGTGTGTGTGTGTGTGTGTGTGTGTGTGTGTGTGTGTGTGTGTGTGTGTGTGTGCGCGCGCGCGCGCGCGCGCGTGTGTGCGTATATGTAGGTCTGTGTTTGTGAGTGCGTGTATATATATATATATATATATGTGTGTGTGTGTGTGTGTGTGTGTGTGTGTGTGTGAGTGAGTGCGAGCGCGCGCATGTGTGCGTTCGCTTGTGAATGTTAGTATTATGTGTGTGCCTGTTTTTCAGGATAGACAGAAAGATAGATAAAAAGTGCGTATTCTAAAGTCTCAACAGTTTTGCTATTCCCCATTACTTGTGGGACACGTGGCAAGTTTGCTTCTTCTCAAGCATTTCCCACCCACTCTTCCCTCCTCTCTCTCTCTCTCTCTGCTCGTTGAATCTGTCGTTTTACATTACAGTTGAAGTACAATGTTGTGGGGGGTACCGCATTCAACTGAATGAGATAAGCTGGGGGAAGAAAGACAGAGAAAAGAAAGGGAGTGAAGCGCGGCATTGTGAGTGACCTGCCGTTAGTGTACGGTGCAAGGGCAGGCTATCATTTTCCGGTCCGCTGTGGCTGATCGGATTATCTCAAATAAATCCAGTAATAGTGTGAGGTCTTGTGTGTGTGTCTGTGTCCTGTCTGTGTGTCCCTGAGTGTGTCTATGTGTACCAGCAATGTGTCTATATGTGTGTGTGCCTCCATGTGTGTATGTGCGCGCGTGCGAGCGTGCGTGCGTGCGTGCGTGTGTGTGTGTGTGTGTGTGTGTGTGTGTGTGTGTGTGTGTGTGTGTGTGTGTGTGTGTGCAGTACATTTAAGCTTTGTTTATGAATGTGAGTGCGTCTGCATGTATGTGAAGTGTGTGTGTGGTTGTTGTTGTTGTTGTTGTTGTTGTTTGTGTGTGATGATTGAGCTATTGTGTAATTTAACTGTTTGGCTTTTGTTATACAACCTGATGTCATTAAAATGATGAATAGGAGGAAACGGAGAGAGAAATGTTTCTATCATACGCTCTTTTGCACACTGTGTCGGTGCATGCGAGTGCGAGCGTGCCTTGCGTGTGTGTTTAGAGTGTGCATACAGGATTGAAGAGAACATCTATCAATATCGCTTGCACACAATTCTGCTTCGATTCTAAAACTTTAAGCATTGTTGCATCCTGCATTTTCTTAGGAAACTAGGAGAATCTTCTTCTTCTCCTCCTCCTCTCTCTCCTCCTCCTCCTCCTCCTTCTTTCTTCTTCTTCTTCTTCTTCGTCTTCCGCTTGATTTCTAAGACAAACGGTCCTGTGTAATTAGTGGTTGTGTCCTCCACTCACACCCACCTACCCATTTCTGTCTCTGTCTGTCTCTGTCTCTCTCTCTCTCTCTCTCTCTCTCTCTCTCTCTCTCTCTCTCTCTCTCTTCTTCTTCTTCTGTCTGTCTGTCTGTCTCTCTCTCTCTCTCTCTCTCTTCCACCCTCCCCCTTTCTCTCTGTCTCTCTCGCCATCTATCTCTCTCTCTCCTCTCTCTCTTCTCTCTTCTCTCTCCCTCTCCCACCCTCCTCCTCTTTCTCTCTCTCACTCTCTGTCTCCCCTTTTCCTCTCCTTTCCCTATTCTCTTTCCATCCTCTGTGTCTGTCTCTGTCTCTGTCTCTGTCTCTCTCTCTCTCTCTCTCTCTCTCTCTCTCTCTCTCTCTCTCTCTCTCTCTCTCTCTCTCTCTCTCTCTCTCTCTCTCGTTGCTCGTTTAGTCTGTCGCTTTACATTACAACTGATGCACTGCTTGGATGAAGGGGAATAAAAGAAGCAAAGGAAATGAATGTAAAAAAGAGAACCCTGGTATTCTGACTAACGTGGCATTAGTGGGATAGTGCTATCATTTTCTGCCCCAAGTGGCTGATTGCATGATCTCTAAAATCTAGAAGATATAATGTTCAGGCTTGCTTTGGTGTGTGTGTGTGTGTGTGTGTGTGTGTGTGTGTGTGTGTGTGTGTGTGTGTGTGTGTGTGTTAAAGGGTGTGTGTGTGTTAAAGGGGGTGTGTGTGTGTATGTGTGTTAAAGGGTGTGCGTGTGTGTTGGTGGTGGCGACGGTGTATGTGTGTGTGTGCGCGCGCGCGCGCATGGGCGCACATGCATGTGTGTGTGTGTGTGTGTGTGTGTGTGTGTGTGTGTGTGTGTGTGTGTGTGTGTGTGTGTGTGTGTGATAGGGAGTGAGATAAAGGAAGAAGCCCATTTGCGATTGTCACTTTCGTTGCTGCTTAGCGGTGTATCCTATGGTTCTGCTACCATGTGGTAACAGCGTGTGATGCTGTATGGTTTGGAACTGCTACTATGTTGTGTGGTAACAGCGTATAATGCTGTGTCATGTGGTGCTGCTAATATGTCCTGGGGTAATATTGTGTCCTATGGTATTGCTACTATGTCAAGTGGTGATAGTGAATAATACTGTGTCCAGTGCATATGCCTTGTCATAATACTGTGTCCTTTTGTACTGCTTCTGTGTCTTGAGGTAATAATGTAATACAGTATATATATATATATATATATATATATATATATATATATATATATATATATATATGTGTGTGTGTGTGTGTGTGTGTGTGTGTGTGTGTGTGTGTTTTCTTTTCTTTTTTTTTTTTGCTGTCCCAACCTCTGCGCCACCACAGAGGCAGTGCACCCACGCCGCTCATTCCGACACCCCGTCCACAGCCACAGCCCGGTGGTGTTCATGGCGCCTGTTCTGATCTAACATACTCAGGACACCACCTACTAAGCCCCCTACTGACGACAATAATTGCTTAGTCGCGAAGCCAGCGTGAGTGAGCTCTCCCTCCGGAGGGCGCCACCACGTCCGTCCAACGACAGCCCCCATGGACCCATCGATACCGGTGACCCCGACGGAACCAAACCAAGGCCACAGACGTGGAGAGGACATCGAAACTGAGGTCACCATGAGAGCAGGGCATGAAGGGCCACAGAACTTGAGACATTTTTTTTTTTTGCTGATCGATGAGAATGAGATGATTATTATGATGATGCTACGGATTTCCATTTCGGTCTGAGACTACATGACAGGGCTGTACTCTACGATTCCTTTAATATATCCAGGCGTCAACCAGGCCCGAGAGATACAGGCACCTGCAGTGTTGGTCAGGAAATTTGAGCAACACTCTCAGAAACGCATCCATTAAGTGGATGAAACTCGACTTTGTGGTCCCAGTCTTCTCAACTGAGTCCGCAGCAAACTCAGCTCTGGGTAGGAGCCGGTCGGGGCAGAAAAACCCACATGACTCTGATGGCATTCGAACCCACGACCTCCCAGCGTACGGTGCTGCTACTATGTCATGTGATACTATATGCTTAAGTAATGCTGTATGAAATTGTGTCCTACGGTGCTGCTACTATGTCATGTGAAAGTATTATACAATACTGTGTTCCACGGTGCCACTACCGTGCCCTGAGGTAATACGTACTGTAAAATATTGTATGCTATGGTATTGTTACTATGTCCTGAGGTAATAAAAATTAAACCTCAAGGTCTACATGTCCTGCGGTCGATATGTCCTGCGGTGATACTGTATAATACTGAGTGCTGTGGTACTGCTGCTATATGCTGAGGTAATGCCGTATAGTATTGTGTTCTCTGGTACTTCCACTGTGTTCTGTGGTAATGGAATATAGGACTGTATCCTATGGTACTGCTAGAATACCCTTAGGTGATAGTGTACGATACTGCATCCTATGGTACTGCTTGTATGTGCTAAGGTAACACTGCACAGTACAGTGTCCTATGGCACTGCTAGTACATCCTAAGGTAATACTGTACAATACTGTGTACTATGGTACTGCTAGTATACCCTGAGGCAACACTGTACAATACTGTGTCTTGTGTCACAGAACGTGGACGCTGTGTGGGACCCCTGAGTACCTTGCGCCAGAGATTATCCTGAGCAAAGGCCACAACAAGGCTGTGGACTGGTGGTCCCTGGGCGTCCTCATCTTTGAGATGCTGGTGGGGTGAGTGTCCTATGGGGTGAAATGAGAGGAGATGGGGGGGGGGGGGGGGGGGGGGGGGGTGAGGCAGGAATGGACGAGGGCAGGAATGGACAGATAGATGGAGAAGCAGGAATGGAGGAAGAGAGGAAGGAAGGGTGGAAAAA
Source organism: Conus betulinus (assembly GCA_016801955.1). Taxonomy (NCBI): domain Eukaryota; kingdom Metazoa; phylum Mollusca; class Gastropoda; order Neogastropoda; family Conidae; genus Conus; species Conus betulinus. The sequence continues at coordinate 71,038 of JADBJO010008905.1, read as the reverse complement.
CAGGAAGGAATGAAGGAAGGATGGATGGGTGGGTGGGAAAATGCAGAACGAACAAAGGGAGAAATGATGGAAGGATGGAAGGGCAGGATCAAAGCAAGGAGGAAGGGATGGACAGAAAGGCAGGAACGAACAAAGGGAGGGAGGATGGATATGATAAATGGAAAGGTAGGAACGAATGAAAGTAGAAAGGAGGAGTGAATGGATGGTAAAGGTAGAAGCAAGCGAATGGACGATGGAGGAAAGGATGGAAACGCAGAAATGAACGAAGGGAGAAAGGATAGGTGGATGGAAAGGCAGGAACAAGCCACAGAAGCGATAATGGCTGGACGGAAGGGCAGTAACGAATGATGGATGGGAGGATGGATGGATGGAGAGGCGGAAGCGATAGAAGGGAGGGAGGAAGGAAGGGTGGAAGGGTGGAAATCAGGAACGAATGAAAGGATGGAGGATGGATGGGAGGAAATGCTGGAACGAATGAAGGGAGGGGGATGGGAGAAAAACAGGAATGAGTGTGGAGAGGGAGGATAGATAAATAAAAAAAAAAAAGGCAGGAAAAAACAGAGAGGGGGAATGAATGGAAAGGCAGGAGTGAAAAAAGAGAGGCAGGATGGAATGAAAGTTAGGAACAAATGAAGGATGGATGGATGGAAAGACAGAACAAACGAAGAGAGGAGGAAGTATAGATGGAAAGATAGGAAGGAAAGAAGGAAGCAAGCGAGAGGAATAAACGAAAGACATGAAAGACGAAGTAAAGAAAGAAGGAAGGCCAAAACAGCAAGAATGAACAAAGGTACAAAGGATGACAGACAGGAAAGAACAAGGATTGTAAGAAAGATGGATGGAAAAATAGGAAATAAACGAAGGGGAGGAGGAAGAAAGAAGAAAGGATGGACGAAAAGACAGATTCGAAAACAAGAAGGATTGATGGACGGAAAGAAAGGAACAAACATAGGGTTGAAGGAGGGAAGAATGGATAGATGGTAAGGTAGAAACAAACAAAGGAAGTCAAAATGTATGGATAGAAAGGCAGAAACGAAC
>JADBJO010008905.1:42500-67500 GCA_016801955.1 Conus betulinus | reverse complement strand
GTGTTGTTGTTGATGATGATGTTTTCTTTACTACAATGACCTCCAATTAAAGACCTTTTACTAAAAAAAAAAGCCGATTTTCAGAAACATTGTCATACTGGATTGACCTCCGCACAATTAGCCTTTTTTTCTCTATCGATTTGGATTTTCGGGAACAGTGTTCTCTTGTCTGTATTGGACTGACCAAACAAAAAAAACACAATTTCTCTGTACAGACTTGGATTTTCAAGAACTGTTTTTTGTTTGTTTTTGGTTTTGTTTGTTTATTTGTTTGTTTTTGTTTTTTTGCTAGCTAGATCGACTTTTTGCAAAATTAGCCTTTTCTTTAAAGATCTGGATTTTCGGGAGCAGTTTTTCTCATTGTCTGTTCTAGACTGATCTTCCAGTAGAAGTAGCTCTTTTCCTAAAAGACAGATTTTTGGAAACAATTTTCTCATTGTACTGGATTGAATTCAGAACAAAAACAGCCTTTTTCTTTAATGACTGGGATTTCCAAGAAGTTTTGTTTCCTTTGGCTATACTAAACTAACTTTCCAGCAAAAACAGCCCTTTTCTTTAAAATCATGGATTTTCGGGAACACTTTTCTATTTGTCTATTTACCTCCGAACAAAATACTCTCGCTTTCTAGACTTTGAGTTTGCCATAACATTTTGGTATTTGTGTCTACCAAATTTACCTCCTATGAAACCATCCCCACTCTCACGACCACCACCCACCCAATCTCTTCTTTTAATTGAAAATATGACTTTTTTTCTCTTTTTTTTGGGGGGGGGGGGGGGGGGGCGGTTTTTTGTCTATGCTATATTGACCTCACAACGAAAACTCGTAACTTTTAAAGATGTGGATATTGGAGAATATTTTGGTCTATGTACAAGATTGACCCCTGACAAAAATGTGTCTGTATTACAAGCATCTACATGGCTTTAGTACAAATGCCAGTTTTCTCAATCTCTCTTCTACGACAAACTGTTACTTGTTGGTGAAGAAAACCATGAAATTTCTTCACCTTTTTTTTTTTTTTTTCTTTCTTTTCGTTCAAAACTGCCAAATTAACATTATGCCACAAAATACTTAATCTCTGAACTAACGTGCTGTTCCTCTGAACCATCCTCTTGCATGACACAATGGAGACCGTGTTTATGTGAAATGTCTCGACACAATATTTGTGTCTGATAATCTACAGCGATCTTCTTCTATTCTTGATGTCATCATAAAAAGGAGGTGTGGGGGTACCCATGACTATTCATGTCGTTGTTGTTTTTGTTACTTGTTATATTTTCCTTGAATTTTTGTTGTTGTTGTTGATATTGTGTTTATGTTAACACCCCTTTCAAAAATGCATACAATGCAGGTATACCGATTCGAGATGTGTCAATATTTGTCCTGGTAGATGTTTTGTGTACACTGAACCTGTCTAAATTAATTTTGATGTCATTGCATAAGGCATTAACATGTTGAGACGTTTATGGAATAGATCTGAAACTGAAATGTAACTTTCACCGTGAGGGTGGAGGGGAGAGAGAGAGAGAGCTGAAACTGAAATGTAATTTTCACCGCGAGGGTGGAGAGAGAGAGAGAGAGAGAGAGAGAGAGAGACAGAGACAGAGACAGAGACAGACAGACAGACAGACAGATAGACAGACAAACAGACAAAGAGGAGATGGGGGTAGGAGGTGGGGGAAGAAGGCAGTCCGCATACAGACTACCAACCCATTTTGTAAGGATTTATGAAAAGGTTAATGAGAGTTCTTCTGTGTTGAAGTTTAACAACAATCAATCGTCTGTATCCTCATTATCACTATCATTCTTTCACAGGGACCTCATCAAGAAGTTACTGGTCCTGGACCGCACACGGCGGTTAGGAAACATGAAGGTACGCTGAAAAGACTTTGTGGTGTTGATGTTTTAGTCAGAGTCTGAAATTTGACATTTTAAAGGCTATATATATCTGCTGGGTTTTTGTGTTTCCTTCTCACTTGGTCATATCCCTGAATGATGTAACCATCTTCAGTCAGGTGAAGATTGTGCGAAGAGGACTGAGGGTGAAAATGACTCAGAAATCAAGCTGGGCATGCATTGCAATGTTAAAGACAGAAACGAAGAGAAAACAAAATCTCTCTCTCGCTCTCTTTGTCTCTCTCTCTCTCTGTTTGTCTGTCTGTCTGTCTTTCTGTGTGTGTGTGTGTGTGTGTGTGTGTGTGTGTGTGTGTGTGTGTGTGTGTGTGTGTGTGATATGCTGCTTAGATCTGACTGTAGAATATATGAACTTGTTTAAACGAGAAAACGGAAACAAAAAAAAAAAAAAAAAAAAAAAGTAAACAAAAAACCGGCGTTAACGTGTGTCAATGTAAACCCCTTGTCCAGCAGCATCTGAGGATCACCAAAGCCTGCTGGGAAACCCTAACCATTTGTATCACCTGTCCAGACTCCACTTTCGTACGCTGACTGCGGCTCATCAGTGTGTATTGACTGTCTGTGTGTGAACAGAACGGAGCGGAAGATATCAAACGGCACAAGTGGTTCAAGACGATGGACTGGGACAATGTGATGGCCAAAAAAGTCCAGGTAGCCTTAATTCACTTCATATTCCATACCGACTATTTTTGTTTTAACCTTTCTCCTCTTTCGCGCCCTTTCAGTCGCCTCTGTCCTATTCCCACCCTACTCCCCATTTATCCTCCAGCCCCAACCCCCCACCCCCCTCCGAAGGCCCTACCACACACATCCACAACCTGCCTCTGTCTGATTGTCGTCTACCCCTGAAGGCTGAAAAATGCACCGCAGTGTTGACAGTGCGTGTTGTGATGTGTTTCACGGTGTCAAACCGATCATCACCATCATTATTATTATCAATGATGTTGTTGTTTTCATCATCATCAATGTTGTCGTTTGTCTTTGTTTTCATCATCATCATCATCATCATTATTAGTATTATCAATGTTGTTGTTTTCATCATCATCATCATCATCATCATCATCATCAAGAGTACATATATACGCGCTAACTTCAGTTTGAGGTCAAGCTCTATGCGTTTTACAATCCACGCTTCCCTTTACACAACGGGCTGCCTATCTGGGTAGAGCCAACTGAAGGGATGCCTGCTGGCACTTCCCTCAGTCATTTCCTGTGTCAGTCCGTCTGTCAGTCATTCAGTTTTTCGTTCATTTTTTCGGTGCATAGTATTAATGTGTCGTCCATACAAACGGCCAAACCGGCCTTCTCTTCCGAAATCTTGAGTTCAGAATGCATTTTTGTTATGAGCAGGCATCCATAATTAGACAGCTGTTCACCATGTTCAAGGAGCATTTTCAGTTTTGTCTGGTTTCTGTGTTGTTGCAGCCCCCCATCGTACCCAAAGTCTCGCACGCCGGTGACTCCTCCAACTTTGAGACCTATGAGGAGGGCGACTGGCAGAAAACGGCACCAGCGTCAGACAAAGAACTGGAGCTGTTTTGAAGACTTCTAGAGGGCTTGTTGCGCTGCATGGGGGTGGGTGTGGGTGGGTGGGGGAGACATTCTTCAAGACTTGCAGCCAACAGACTGGTGATGGGAGACTTGTTTGCTGTCTGTGAAAAAACGTGACAGACCTCTTTCTCCATCAGAGACACACAGACTACTCGCACAAAATGTTTGTGGAATAGAAATATGGAAACAATGAATCCCTTGATTAGGATGTGCAAGAATTGCCTTTTTTTCCATGGATGGGGATGGAAGGAGACGAAAGAAAAAAGGGAGGGAAGGGGGCGAAGTAGGGGGAAGGGGGGGGGGGGGGGGAAGATTACAACAGGATTACAACAGAGCAAAGGGAGGGAGGAGAAATACTTTATTTGTGATACTTTTGTGTATAACTCAATATTGTGAAATCACAATGAATGAAAAACAACTTGACAGTTTTCTATTGTGGGTTCGATAATATCTTAAATCAAAATGAACCTCTGTAATTTTTAAGAAAAATTTTCCAAATATGATCGATCAGTCAGACCTACGTTTCCGACCGATGGCCATAGGAAATGCTCTTGGATTAAATATATTTTGGAGTTTTAGAGTCTTAACTGGAATAGATAATTGCATATCAGGTTACTTCAGCAAACCATGGTATAAAAATATTAACCTGTTTTCTCGTAGATCACACTGTACTTCAAGCCAGTCATGGATTAAAGTAAGTGTACTATGTTGTTGTAATACAAATTTACAAGACCAGTCACGTTTTAAATAAGGGTAGTTCTATGAATTACTGTTTAGGATATTAGTTCTGGAAATATTCTGGAATAACGCTGAGTGTAGAAAATTGGAACAAAAACAAGAGTGCAGTTGTCACATTGCTGTTGATAGACAAACCTGTATATGTATGTTATCGATATCTGAACCGTTAATACAAACTATTAGAAAAGGTTAATGATAATATTGGTGTCCCATTACCCTCAGCCTTTGCTTAGACCGAAAGCTATACGGTGATTATGGTAAACTGTGCTCACAGGCCGGTGTACAGTAGCCATGTAAACCATGGTCACAGACGAACGTATTGTAATCATGGCAAACCATTGTAACAAACGCAGAGTAGTCATGGTATTGTTGTCATAGTAAACCAAGGTTACAGACCAACGTATTGTCATCATGGTAAACCATGGTCATAGACCAACGTATTGTAGTCATGATAAACTATGGTAACAGATCAATATACGATAGTCATGGTAAACCATGGTCACAGACCAACGTATTGTAGTCATGATAAATCAAGGTAACAGATCAACATACAGTAGTCATGGTTAACAATGTACAGTAGTCGTGGTAAACCATGGTCACAGACCAATGTACAATAGTCATGGTAAACCATGCTAACAGAGACCAACATATTGTGGTCATGACGAACCATGGTAGTAGATCAATATACAATAGTCATGGTAAAATATGGTAACTGACCAACGTACAGTAATCATGGTAAACCATGGTCACTGACCAACGTATTGTAGTTATAGTAAACCATTGTAACAGACTAAGGCACAGTAGTCATGGTATTGTTGTCATAGTAAACTAAGGTTACAGACCAACGTATTGTAATCATGGTAAACCATGGTCATAGACCAACGTATTGTAGTCATGATAAACCATGGTAAGAGATCAATATATAGTAGTCATGGTAAACCACGGGTCACAGACCAATATATTGTAGTCTTGATAAATCATGGTAACAGATCAATATACAGTAGTCATGGTAAACAATGTACAATAGTCATGGTAAACAATGTACAGTAGTCATGGCAAACCATGGTCACAGACCAATTTACAATAGTCATGGTAAACCATGCTAACAGACCAACGTATTGTGGTCATGATGAACCATGGTAACAGATCAGTATACAGTAGTCATGGTAAAGTATGGTAACTGACCAACGTACAGTAATCATGGTAAACCATGGTCACTGACCAACGTATTGTAGTTATAGTAAACCATTGTAACAGACTAAGGCACAGTAGTCATGGTATTGTTGTCATAGTAAACTAAGGTTACAGACCAACGTATTGTAATCATGGTAAACCATGGTCATAGACCAACGTATTGTAGTCATGATAAACCATGGTAAGAGATCAATATATAGTAGTCATGGTAAACCACGGTCACAGACCAACATATTGTAGTCATGATAAATCATGGTAACAGATCAATATACAGTAGTCATGGTAAACAATGTACAATAGTCATGGTAAACAAGTACAGTAGTCATGGCAAACCATGGTCACAGACCAATTTACAATAGTCATGGTAAACCATGCTAACAGACCAACGTATTGTGGTCATGATGAACCATGGTAACAGATCAGTATACAGTAGTCATGGTAAAGTATGGTAACTGACCAATGTACAGCAGTCGTGGTAAACCATGGACACTGACCAACATATTGTAGTTATGGTAAACCGTCGTCACAGACCAACGCATAGTGGTCATGGTAAACCATGGTAAGAGACCAACGTACAGTAGTCATGGTGAACCATGGTAACAGACCAACACACAAAAGTCGTGGTAAACCACGGTCACAGACCAATGCACAAGAGTCATGGTAAACCATGGTCACAGACCAACACACAAGAGTCATGATAAACTATGGTCACAGACCAATGTACAATAGTCATGATGCACCATGGTCATAGACCAACGTAAATAATCATGGTAAACCCATTGTCACAAACCAGTGTACAATAGTCATGGTAAAAACCGTGCAAACAGACCAACGTATTACGGTTATGATGAACCATGGTAACAGATCAATATACAGTAGTTATGGTAAACCATGGTCATTGACAGACTTGCTTAGTCCTACGATTCGTCCATAATTGCTATGATTTCAGACCACAGATTACGGCACTACGGCGAGTTGAAAAAAAAATAGGAGTTTACCGTTCACGGAACCACAATTCGTTTAGCATTGCTGCCCGGTTCATCCGAGGCCCTTGCTTAGTCTATCAAATCGTGTGGTAAAGGCTGTCATGTGACACTGCTAGTTCTCTGTCCGCCAAAATGGCGTCGAGTTAGAAGCGGTTGCATGAGACAGATGATGTAGAATCCGATTGTGAAGAAGTTATAGATTGGAGAGACAAGAAAAAAGCAAAGACAACGCAAGTAATTGCTCATCAACAATATCGGCAAAAGTATACGGAAAAATTTCCTGACCTGAAGGCCAGTGCAAAGGGGAAAGGGTTTGTTTTTTTGCAAGGCTTGCTGGGATGACATTCGATTGAACATAGTGGATTTAATGACTGTAAGCGCCATGTCAAGACTCAGAAACACCAGGCAAACTGGGCATGAAAAAAGCAACTCCACAGATCACGTCTTTCTTTCAAAGAAAGTTGAATCCTGGATCCAGTGGCCCTTCAAAAGATGATGTGACTTGGGCAGAGGCTATTATGGTTGGCTTGGTGGCGGAATTCAATTTGCCTTTAATGGCTGCCAATAAACTTACTCAGGCAGTTGGAAAAATGTTTCTGGACTCAGAGATTGCCGTCATTTGCTTGCTCCCGAGGCAAAGCTACATCCTTTGTTATTAAAAAATTTCAAAGTCTGCTTATTGTCATCGCTGATCAGATAAGCGTAATATTTCTCTTAACTACCCACTCTTTCATTCCTTAGTGTCATTCTTTTTTATGTAGTTTATAACAAATGTTGTTATTTGCAGCATATTTTAATTTCATTTGAAAATGACAAAGTCCTTTAATGGTAAGAGTTCATTAACTAAAATGCCGCGACTTTTTACTACTGACAACACCTGTGAAACTACTGAAAACTGGCGTCCCCACTACTGAGAGGTCTTAGGGGGCCTAGGCAGGTCTGCACTGACCAACCTATTGTGGTCATAGTAAACCATTGTAACAGACTAACGCACAGTAGTCATGGTATTGTTGTCATAGTAAACCAAGGTTACAGACCAATGTATTGTCATCATGGTAAACCATGGTCATAGACCAACGTATTGTAGTCATGATAAACCATGGTAACAAATCAATATACAATAGTCATGGTAAACCATGGTCACAGACCAACTTATTATAGTCATGATAAATCATGGTAACAGGGACCAGCCGCCGCCGTGGCGCAGTGGTTAACGTCGCGGACTCCCGGCTGGGAGGTCGTGGGTTCGAATCCCATCAGAAGTCATGTGGGTTTTTCTGCCCCGACCGGCTCCTACCCAGAGTTGAGTTTGCTGCGGACTCAGTTGGGAAGACTGGGACCACACAGTCGAGTTTCATCCACTTAATGGATGCGTTTCTGAGAGTGTTGCTCAAATTTCCTGACCAACACTGCAGGTGTCTGTATCTCTCGGGCCTGGTTGACGCCGGGATATATTATGAAAGGAAGCGTAGAGTACAGCCCTGTCATGTAGTCTCAGACCGAAATGGAAATCCGTAGCATCATCATAATCATCCTCATTCTCATCGATCGATCAGCATTAAAAAAAAAAGTCTCAAATTCTGTGGCCCTTCATGCCCTGCTCTCATGGTGACCTCAGTTTCGATGTCCTCTCCACGTCTGTGGCCTTGGTTTGGGTTCCGTCGGGGTCACCGGTATCGGCGATTCTGTGGGGGCTGTCGTTGGACGGACGTGGTGGCGCCCTCCGGAGGGAGAGCTCACTCACGCCGGCTCCGCGACTAAGCAATTATTGTCGTCAGTAGGGGGCTTAGTAGGTGGTGTCCTGCGTATGTTAGATCAGAACAGGCGCCACTGAACACCACTGAAGTGACTCGGCAGCAGTGCAGTGTCTCCTCCGGTGGGTTGGCTCTTGACGACTTGACATTGACTGCTGCCTGTAGATTGCCGGTGCCGGGCTGCGGCGGCGGGGCCGACCGGGCCGTGGCTGTGGACAGGGTGTCGGAATGAGCGGGCGTGGGTGCACTGCCTCTGAGGTGGCGCAGAGGTTGGGACAACTAAAAAAAAAAAAAAAAAAAAAAAAAAAAAAAAAAAAAAAAAAAAAAAAATGGGTAACAGATCAATATACAGTAGTCATGGTAAACAATGTACAATAATCATGGTAAACCATGGTCACAGACCAATGTACAATAGTTATGGTAAACCATGCTAACAGACCAACGTATTGTAGTCATGATAAACCATGTTAACAGATCAGTATTCGGTAGTCATGGTAAAATATGGTAACTGACCAAATTACAGCAGTCATGGTAAACTATGGTCACTGACCAACGTATTGTAGTTATGTAAACCATGGTCACAGACCAACGCACAGTAGTCTTGGTAAACCATGGTAACAGACCAACGTACAGTAGTCATGGTAAACCATGGTAACAGACCAACACATATGGTAAACCATGGTCACAAACCAACACATAAGAGTCATGGTAAACCATTGTCACAGACCAGCGTAAATAGTCATGGTAAACCATGGTCACAGACCAATGTATAATTGTCATGGTACGCCATGGCCACAGACCGTAAATAATCATGGTAAACCATAGTCACAGACCAATGTACTATAGAAAATCACAATGCCACTCTTCTGATTTTCGGCCACGTGACCTTTTTCAAGAGAAAAAAAACCCAAAAACAATACAAACTACGTGATGTCCATCTTTTGCAACTGGTCAGAGCAAAGAATTGACGTCATACATATATTACGCAAGTTTTGGCATGACATCATAATATGTGATGTCATCAACAAGGGAGAAAAAAAAAAAAAAAAAAGGGGGTGGGGGGGGGGGGACAAGTTGTTGTCTTCATTTGAAGTCTATCCACATGGTGATATTAGACGGGATGGAGGGGAGGGGGGAGGGAGGAGGACGGGAGGGGGACCGTATTGGGTGTGTATGTGTTTATGTCTCTTTGATAAGGGGGAGAAAAAAAAGTCAGAAAAATGAGCATTAACAACAATTACAATCAACTAGTCTATAACAAATGTCCTGCAGGACTATGAAGTAAACATTTCGCAATATTAAACAAACCAGTAGCTTTTTTGAAGACGCCTTCAATACAATTTTTCAGAAATCACTGGTAAGATAGGGGTCTTAACCTCTGACATTCAAAAATGATGTGTTTGCTAGAAATTTGTTCACCACATAAACATCTAACATTTTTGCTGTATTTTGTGATGAACGCATTAAGTTTTATCCTGTAAGATAGTGAACTAATCTGTCTGAATTTGATTACGCCAGTATGATTCAAATATGATTTGTTATCCAAACCACGAGAATCAATAATTTTGGTCTTTTTCTTGTAATCTGATGATCTTAAAGCATAGAGTACAGATTGAGAATCTACACAAAATAAGATTTGAAAGTTGTGTGTGTATGTGTGTGTGTGTGTGTGTGTGTGTGTGTGTGTGTGTGTGTGTGTGTGTGTGTGGTTATACTGTAACCAATGTACTTCAAAAACATAACAATACGCTCCATAAATCACAATGAAAATGAACCCATAGAATAATGTGACCATAGTCCTGTCTGTGACCGTGCATGGCATTCAAGAACTGTTATCTGAAAAAAAAATATATAACTTTTTCTGCAAATTATCAGTGTTGTTCATAGGTAAATACGCACGTGCCCGCACACACACACACACACACACACACACACACACACACACACACACACACACATACACACACAACTTTCAAATCTTATTTTGTGTAGATTCTCAATCGGTACTCTATGCTTCAAGATCATCAAATTACAAGAAAAAGACCAAAATTATCTTAGAAATCGGTCAATTAATTCATATCTTAACTTTAAAAGGGACCAACGTTTCCTTCTGCTGGGTTCCTTCACATCTTCGATTTTCTTCAAATGAGTGGGCTGACAAAGTAGCAAAAAAAAAGGGCGCTAGGCAAGGCACAGAATCCACTGAAATTCATGTTCCTTTATCCATTCAGGAGGGTTATCACTTGCTGGAACAAGTAGTATGGAGCAGAATTAAAGGTTATACCCTGAGTAAAGATGGACTCTCCAAGAATAAGTATATTGATTCTCGTGGTTTGGATAACAAATCATATTTGAATCATACTGGCGTAATCAAATTCAGACAGATTAGTTCACTATCTTACAGGATAAAACTTAATGCGTTCATCACAAAATACAGCAAAAATGTTAGATGTTTATGTGGTGAACAAATTTCTAGCAAGCACATCATTTTTGAATGTCAGAGGTTAAGACCTATCTTACCAGTGATTTCTGAAAAATTGTATTGAAGGCGTTTTCAAAAATGCTACTAGATTGCGAAATGCTTACTTCATAGTCCTGTAGGACATTTGTTATAGACTAGTTGATTGTAATTGTTAATGCTCATTTTTCTGACTTTTTTTTTTTCTCCCCCTTATCAAAGAGACATAAACACATACACACCCAATACGGTCCCCCTCTCGTCCTCCTCCTCCCAATCCCCTCCTCCCCCCTCCCCCCACCCCGTCTAATATCACCATGTGGATAGACGTCAAACTGAAGACAACAACAACAACTTGTCCCCCTCCCCCCACCCCCTTTTTTTCTTTTTTTTTTTTTCCCTTGTTGATGACATCACATATTATGATGTCATGCCAAAACTTGCGTAATATATGTATGACGTCAATTCTTTGCTCTGACCAGTTGCCAAAGATGGACATCACGTAGTTGTATTGTTTTTGTTTTGTTTTTTCTCTTGAAAAAGGCCACGTGGCCGAAAATTAGAAGAGTGGCGTTTTCTATTATGTTTTTCTTCCCTTTGGAGGACTATTGCTTTTGTTTCCAATGTACTATAGTCATGCCAAGCCATGGTCACAGACCATGTACATAGTCATGGTAAACCATGGTAACAGACCAACGTAAACAGTCATGGTAAACCATGGTAACAGATCAACGTGCAGTATTCACGGTAAACTATGATCACAGACTTACGTAAATAGTCATGGTAAACCATGGTCACAGACCATGTACAGTAGTCACGGTAAACCATGGTAACAGACCAACGTAAATAGTCATGGTAAACCATGTAACAGAGCAACGTGCAGTATTCATGGTAAACCATGATCACAGACTAACGTAAATAGTCATGGTAAACCATGGTCACAGACAGTAGTCTTGGTAAAACTATAGTACAGTAAACTATAGTACAGTAGTCTTGGTAAACTATAGTAACAAACCAACGGACGGTAGTCGTATTAAACCATGGCTGTGCACGAATGTACAGTACTCATGGGAAACTATGCAAATGGTCTATGCACCCCCTTCGTTCTGAATTTTAACTCCAGAAGTTTGACAGCTCACTCTCTGTGACGAGTCCAGGAGCACATGAAGATCTAGATTTAAAAAACCATGGGATACCTTTCTCCTGTCACCTCTAATGCTGATTTTATAGACAGCATCTGTCAGTCATACTCCATACTCTTCTCACAGGCCCAGGATTCCAAGGGAAGCCACTCTTGATGTCCTCCTTAGACCCATAGCGAAAGTGTGTCCATGCAGTGAAAGCAGGAAGTAGCCTTCAGTCTGTAAAAGTTGAATCCAGTCCCAGGAACAATCACACTACTTTCTGACCGATAACAGTTCCAGGGTGATCTCTGTTTTGTTGTTGTTGACTCTAAGAGAAGTGTTTGGGGCTTATTGAAGCATTTTTGCAGCTGTTGAGTGTGTGTGTGTGTGTGTGTGTGTGTGTGCCTACACATGTGTTTTGTACTTGTTTGTGTATGTGTGTGTGTGTGCGCTCGTGCTCACGTGCTTGCATGTGTATGTGTATGTCTGCCTGTCTGTGTTTCAGAACTCCCTTCACGCGCGTTTGCTCACAGTTTCCCCAAGGGCTCGTTATCTTCTCTCTCTCTCTCTGTGAGCGCGCGCAATTTATGTAATGTCATTGTAGACAAAAAATACTATTGTGAAACAGCATGATGTATTGTTATTTTCAAACAGGAATACAATGCTGTACTACATTTTTACAGGCACATTTGAAATCTATCGCGTCGTGTGTGTGTGTGTGTGTGTGTGTGTGTGTGTGTGCATACGTGTGTGTATCTGTGTGTGTGTGTGTGTGTGTGTGTGTGTGTGTGTGCTCAAATAATGTTTGTGTGCGTATCTGTGCTTGTATATGTCTGCATGTGTGTCTGTCTGAGTCAGTGCATGCATTCGTGCGTGCATGCATGCGTGCGTCCTTGATTTTTACACATTTTGTGAATAAGGCTGTTTAAACAGACTGATTTAATTGTTAATCAGTGTTCTTGCTGTTTGGTTGCTGACATAAAGGATAAAACAATGTTTAATGAGGAGTCATACGCTGATTATGTACAGATGCGAATGTATAGTGCATGGGCATACATTCGAATACATATGTTTATAGGTATGTATGAGACGTTATCGGGGAGAATGGGTGTGTTCGTGCACGCACAAGTGCATGTATGGTTTTGCTCTGTGTTTGTGCATTTTAGCACAAGTGTGTATGTTTGCGCGCACACAAGAGAATAATGCACATCAGTTCTTTTGCGTATACTTGTCTTCCATGAAGTGTGACATATCAAATTTAATGAATTATCAGTGGCCAGGTTTATATTTTTTGGTGAAAGTTGTGTCTGTTACTTGTATTGTCTTCATGTTTTCTTTAACTCTGATGAATCAGTTGAATATGGCATGATATTATTGTGAGCTGGTTGTTGCTATTTTTCACACAGGAATACAGTACTGTGCTACATTCATACAGGCGCATCTTGAAATCCATTGCATTGCATCAAATGCCTGTCGGTCAACTATAGATGTGAATAAATATTTTGACAGATAGGATTATTCCTGTTTGCTTTTGCCTCTTTTGCCACACTGTGTGTGTGTGCTCGGACATGCAAGCGCGCGCACGTGTGTGTGTGTGTGTGTGTGTGTGTGTGTGTGTGTGTGTGTGTGTGTGTGTGTGTGATCAAATGATGTTAGTGTGCGTGTCTATGCACTGGGCAATGATTCTTACTTGCTTATGTGTGTCTGTGTGAGTGTGTGTCTATTTGTCTATCTGCATGGTGCATACCTGTTTGAAATGCATCCTGTATCTGGAGCAATGCAATATTGGTAATGCAGTAGTTCTGTACTGTTAAATGCGCACATTATCTTGAGCACTGCTACGGAGTAAAATATTCCACTTCAGTATGTTTGCATGCAGTGCACCCAGTATATCCGGTGTCGCGTGAAATCTGGGAACGTGATATCTGGGAAGGCTTCCCAGATATCATAGAGTTTTTTGGGAACGCGTTCCCAAAATGTACTGTGATATCTGGGAAGGCCATGATATCTCGGAACGTGGTCTTTCACAGCTCAGAAGGGCAGAAAGAAGACGAAAAAGAAAGGATTTTTTTCGAGATAAGGTAGGAAACGATTTATTTAGGTGCAATTGAGATCTTTGGCCTTCTTGTCATTTTATTTTTTTTCGCACGCGTTCCCAGATTTACCGTGATATCTGGGAACACGTTCCGTTATCGCGGTAAATCTGGGAACGCGTTCCCAAATATCACGGTTCCCAGATATACGACACCGGGCCCAAGCATGCACAGGGCATTCCAAAGGAAAGGGAATAAACTACTTCCTGAGAGATGCTATTGTGGCCACACGCCACAATTAGGATTTTGCACTAGAACAGTTTATGATCCAGTCTAAGGCCTGCCATAAATTTGAGCCAGCATTTAATGTTAAACTGATAATTGATCAAAAGAACAACTCCCCCACCAATTATTTCCCTTGTTTGGAGGGATTTTCTCCGATGACATCGCAAACAATCTTCAGATACATGACCTTCCCCTTAGTTAAGCACATTTCAGCCTTTTCACTCACCGTGACCCTATCTTTGCGCCCGCTCGAAGCACCCAAATAGTCCTATTCCTTTGATTTTAATCTGTCTGCTTGGAACCACCTGGCTTATACCTTGATGGACATATGAAAGAAAATTAGGAGAATCGACTTTCAGACACAACAGAAATTCTCAAACAATCTAATTGCGCCAGTCTCGACCCATTAAGCAAGACCTTGGTGCATTAATATTTGAATATGGAGAGGGCATTGTTGTATCTAGGTAACTCAGGACTTTACTTTTGACTCATCCATTAATGACAGCAACTTAGGATTAGTCATCTGTGACTAAAGAAATTAACAAAGCAGTAGGAATCGGTTTTCAATCGAAAGTCTTTCCATATCAGCATCATACTAATACGACACACTTTGACTGTCAGTTGTCCACAATCACTGGCTACGGTTTATCAAGCAAGTAAGAATCATTGCGGATTACTGTCAGATTAGTTTAGATGGAATGTTGTCCTCTTATGTATTAAGGTTTGTGTTACCGAAGTGTCATATCAAAATTATTTAGAAACCATTGTATGGGTTTTGATCAAAGAACAAAGTACTATTCATACTTTTTCTCTTTTTTAACTTTCTTTTTATTTTCCAGCCTCCAATTCATCCTCAATTCTTCCATTGTTTCATTCTCGCCCACTGTGACGAGAGTTGTGGTGGGTCAGTGTGTCCTCTAGGGAAGGACTTACAATCTTTTCTCTTTGATAATGATGTTAAAATTCCACCTCCACCTCTCTCTCTACTAGTGGTGGAAGGAGCAACTTTCCGGTACTAGTCATTGAAAGAAATTCTTATTTTTCCCGGGACTGTTAAAATACTCGATAGTGGCTCAGAGAGAAGTTTCCTTAGGCTTGTACTCTTAAAAGTACTTGTAGCTCCGAGAGACAGAATTAGAGAGAAGTCCAAACATTCAATAATGATTGAACCACAGAGAACTGACACAAGTTAAGTGCACTTTCACACATCTACTTTACTTGCTTACAAACGGGTAAGTAGTTAAAGTTAGTTTACAATAGACATGTCAATTTTTTTTTTTTTGCACTTTAACACATCAACTTCTCTTGCTTACATCCAGGAAAGTAGTTGAAGTTAGTCACAATAGACCTATCTGTCCTACAGGCTGAGTTTTGGTTCTCACTGTTTCATTATTAAGTGAGGGAAAGTTCTGAAGGAGTTGAGTTGAAGTCCCATTGAAATTATGAATTATCTGAAGTCAGAGAGAACAGATGATCTCTCTCTTGTGGCTGGTGACTGATGCTGCTGTGTAGACGTTGCTGTAGTGCTGGGCTGTGGTGTGTCTTCATTACTGTCTTGCCCAGGTATGTAGCGGAGCCACGGTATGTAGCATAGCCACGGTCCCAGGTCTGCAATAAGAGAACCTAGTCTGTAGTTAAGTAGCTGAAGGTCTGGCTTGTAGATGTCACACATTTGCCCTCTACCTTTCAGAAGAGGTGTGAGAACTCGGCCAACAAAAGATTACTCTAGCGTAGTGTTTCTACTATAATTATCAATCTCCAATTTTGTTAAGAGGGTGAGTGGAGTTTATGAAATGGTAGGAGACAGTAACACAATGCTAAACAATTTCAGTCAAATAACTCTTCAATGTTTCTTATGAATTAAATTACATTAACTTGAAATACACTTAGACCAAGTACACATGTGTGTTGACTTAAAATCATACACGACAAAGCATTCTAACAATCACCAGTATTCATAAGTCAACTCAGCAGTTTTCACCTAGTACAGGCATACTGTTTTTCTGATCAAAGTTTATCCTTCAGTTATCATCTTGACAGATAGAATCGCAAACTGGCAAAAAGTCAGATTGTACACAAAGAATAGTGGTCAGATTGTTAACAAAGAATCTTAAACCACATGGTGATAACTATTACCATATGTGGCAAGCAAACTACTACATCAGAATACTCATTCATCATTTTGATGAAATGTGTCACCAATTACTGGCACAAAGTTACACCGTTAAAAACCACATGGTATACATACAATCAATGTACAGATTCAAAATGTAGAAACATAGCTTCAACTTACAGTTCTGGGAGAATAGTGAAACTTAAGACTCCTAGATAGAGTAGAGCAAGATAAACATTCACTCTCTCTGTTTACCCCTTCTGTGCATTTGTGCTTCACCTACAGCTGGTCTGAGGAACAGTGAGTGTGCGACACTAGGTGTCATCTCTTTGTGTGTTAAACTGTTTATTCAGTTTGTTCTTGATCAGGGTGACAGGTGTCACTCAAGACGATGAGAGGGAGGGGGTTTGTCTGTCATTCCCCACCTCTTACTGTGGACTGGACCGATTGCAAACGTTTTGAACTACATCTGAGAAAACATATGATAATTCACAAAGCGTGGCAGAAGAATGCATGCAAAGTAGCCAAGCGCTGGTTAACATACTTGCATCATCTACCAGCTGTGCGCTTGGCGCCTGAGGGCAGCCTGGGGATGGTGGATATGGAGGGAGGGAAGGTTGTAGGGAAAGAGGGAGGTGAGGGAGAAGAGGGCCCTGTGTCTTTGTGTTAAGAGAGGAGGGAAGGGGTGTGACCGGCAACATATTCCTAAACTAACGTAAACCTTTGTGGTAACATAAGCCTGGCTGCTCACACTTCCACACGAGGGTGGGGAGGGGGGTGGGTTGTAGTGGAGGAGCTAAGATTTATGATCTTGCGTTTTTTAGTAGAAACATTTCCTCTTGCACAATGATACTATGAACCATGCTGATTATGTCTGGAGAGGGAAACACGATCACAGCCCCCTGTGTTAGGAGCAGTGATCGATCAAAGTTTTCAATAACTGAATTGTTGACACAATCAGAACACCATAGCACCAGCCAGAACATCCGGCTACCAATGTCGGGGAGTCTCTCGCGCCTGCTCTAGATCTGTCATCGCCGCTAGCGGTGTACACTTAGACGAGTCAACCACGTGAAAAGCAACACGTTTCACTTGGTGTTCTATTAAGTTTCTTCCATTTAAATAACGTTTGAGACATGTGAATATCAAATAAAATTGAGAACAGAAATGTCTATGTACATTACTTGTGATCAGGGAAAAATACATAGAAGACTGATTAGGTTGCAAATATTCCTATGAGGGTGCAAAAATGTATCACCGGTCGTGGGCCACCACGCCTGCGAACAGCTTTTGTTTCATTCTTGTGTACTGATTTTTATGTCTTTTTGTAAAATCAAATTTCAGCGCATTTGGAGCGGCTTTCAGCATAATGCAGCTATTTGACTGTGACTAAACAACCTTTTCACAGCTGGTGAGTTTACATACATTATCCTTAAATAGTTTTATTTCCATTTTAACTTTTAATGATTAAAAATCGGTTTTTAGATATCAGAAATATTCACGTTGTTCTTTTTAAGATAAAGACTGCATTCAGCCAGAATTCCGATGCGATTCTTTTTTTTTTTTTTTTTTTTTTGTATATTATTGCCAGTGTCTGTTTGACCACAAATGCCACAGTTCTTATTTACACGAACAATATCAATTATAAGCTCGTATCAACATGAATTTTAATTGTATTGATGATAAATGCTCAAATAATAAAACAAAAAATAAAAATCAGTTCTGTGAACTTGCTAAGTTGGTTGTCATCATATCAGAATCAAAACTTATCAGTGCAAATTGTATGGTCATCCATGGCGTCAAAACTCTGGTTTGCTTTTTTTGTGTTTGTTGCAGTTCCCAGTCTGTAGGCAGTGAGAAAGTGGCGATGTCTCGTGACTATAAGAGGATAGACGACCCCAGTGTACCATTTCCCTCTGAAGAAGTGGATGACTTGACAGCTGACTGGAATCTGTGCGCTCTGTGCCAGAAGCTATTAAGCAAAGCACCTTTGATATGCCCAGCAAAGGGAACAAAAGGAAATGGAGCAAGGTATACCTACGTTGCTTACAATTTGACAGCTTTTCAGGAGTTGGGTGAGTCCCCACTTTCTATTCCATTGTCTAAACTGGATGAAGGAAATGATTTTGAGGAGACCTTGAGGAAGCACAAAGCTTCTTGGCACAAATTCTGTCGTGCAAAAATAAGCAACACTGTTTAAAACAGGAAAAGAAAGCCAACAAGTGACAAACCCAGTCCTGTGAAAACATGGAAACTTGCAGATGAATCTAGCTGTGAGACAGATGAGATGGGCACAGGACAACATGCCTATTCTGCAATGGATCTCCCGGTGCAGCAGGGCTTCATCATGCTCTTACTTTGCCCCTGGATGATAAAGTTCGTGCACATGCTCAGCAACTGAACGATCAAGAGCTACTCACAAAACTTGCTGTCAAAACATGGTGGCAATGGATTGTCATTATCACATTAAATGCCTGTCTGCCTTCTACAGACGTGTACCAGCAAACCAGGCACAAGAATCAGAAGAAACAACAAACAGATCAACAGCACATACTATTGCATTTGCTGAGGTTGTGGCTTATATTGAAAGCTTCCGAGATAATCCCCAAACAGCCCCTGTCTTTGGCATGACATTTCTACTTCGTCTATATACTTCTCGTCTCTCACATTTTGGTTTTAATGACGAAAAGGTACATTCTACACGCCTAAAAAAAAAGACTGAAGCAGCCATATCAGATCTGAAGTGTGCATATCAAGGGAGAGACATCATACTTGTATTTTGACAAAGACCTGGGTGATGCTTTGAAAAAAGTGTGCGCTATTGATTCTGATGCTCTTCAATTGGTCAAAGCAGCCCAGATCATAAGGAAAGACATATTGAAGGAAAAAGGGGAATTCAAAGGAGTCTTTGAAGACACCTGCCAAGAACAGTCAGTTCCAGCCTCTCTGAAAGCGCTCATGAGCTTTATCCTTGATGGTCCAACATCTACTGATCAATCAGAGTATGATGCAACACCTCAAAGACAAGCAGTTCTCACTCTTTCCCAACTGACTGTTTTCAGTTGTCGAAGGATTGCAAAGGAACTGATTGTTTTCAGTTGTTGAAGGATTGGAAAGGACACAAAATTTCAGCGCCACAAGAAAGACGGAGAAACCCCTCTACCAACCAATTTATCTTGGTCTGAAATTGTGCGCAGAAAAAAGAACTTAGAAGGGACTCATTACCATACTTTCCGATCTTGGACTTGGGATTTCTTATGACAGGGTGATGTCAATTTCATCTGAAATAGCACACAAAGTGTGCAGACGATTTGAGGAGGAAAAAGTTGTACCAACAAACATGACAAAAGGTTTGTTTGTAGCTGGTATAGTTGACAATATAGACCACAATCCCACTTCAACGACCTCATCAGATTCTTTCCATGGGAGCAGCATTTCCCTCGTTCAGTACAGACTCAGTGAAGATGATGGTGAACAGCAAGAGATGCCACTTATTGAGGATAGAGCAAACAGCTGAAATCGCACCATTCCTTGTTTGCCACCTGAATACATCAGTGTGTTTCCTGTGCCTGGCCCATACAGGAACATCTGGTGCCTCCATTACCAGCAGGTAATCAGCCAGACATCAGTCCTGAGATTCAAAGCTGCACCAAGGAGTATGCCTGGTTGAAACGTCTTAGTAGCACTGGAGACAGAGCCTGTGAACAATGAAGATGGAATTTCATGGGCTGCTTATCATGCATCTCTTCAGCTACAAGATGGCAGGCCATCTGCCATCACTGGACTCCTACCTCTCCATGTGGACAATGCACACTCCACTTCCCTAATCAGACATGTCATGACTGGAAAAAGCAGCCACCCAACACCTCAATCCAGGACGAACACCTGTGCTTGGCATGGACCAGCCACTGTTTTGCCTTGGGAAAGGAAATTCAGTGGTGCTGACCAGACACATTTGATTTGTCATCATGCCAGCAGGCCTTCACATAAAAATGGCAGTGTTCAAAAACGCTTGGGGACTGGCTGAAGGGTTCAGGATGGAATACTGCCATCACACTAGCGGAGACTACATCCTCTGGTATTGCTGAGTTGTTAGCCAAAGCAGCTCATCTGACCAGAACAAGGCATGCCCACCAAGTTACGGCAGCTGCATTACACATTTTGCAGTAGCGTGCATACACAAAGTTTCTGGAGTCAGACCTGAGCACTTCTTTGGGTTTCCACGACTGGAGCATGAAGATGGCAGATGAACAGCCACAGTCTGCATACTGGACTACGGCCCTGGACTTCCAGTTATGTATTTTTCAGCTTTTCTATGCAATCCGCACAGGACACTTCAAGATGTATGTCCAATGCCTGACGAAGTTGGTACCTTGGATGTTTGCCATGGATCATGTCAACTATGCTCGCTGGTTGGCAGTTCACATCCGAGATTTGGCAGTGCTGGAAGAAAACCACCCTGACGTATTCTACGGTTTCCAACCAACCACATAGTATATTGATAGCAAATGAGTCCTAAATAGGTCAAATCTTGCGATATAAAAAGGCAACTCAACAGTCTGTCAGCTTAGGCAATAAGTATAGAGACAATCAAGTACTTGAAACCCCATCTTTCCCTTCTAGAAGCAGCTGAATTGGTTAAATCTGATACCAAAACATGTAAAGATAAGCCATTAAGAAGTCAAAAATACTTGACCTGTTTTTTAAGTGACAAAATGCTTGTTTTCATTTTCAAAAATAAGTTTACATCATTTTTTTTTTTTTTCTGCTATAAGGTAATCACTGATAGTTATGAACTTTGCAAACTACTTGGAGCCAAACAAAATGTAAAAAAATAAAAACAATAAGATTTTAAGGACTTTGACCTACTTTTAAATGACCTACTTTATTAGAGTCTTACAAGTTAGCTTCAATATAGGCTTGTCTTCATACATCTTATCGAATACATACTCAGGGTTATTCCGAAAGTTTTTTGTTGCAAGAATGCATTGTTTTGTGCAAAAAAAACGAAACAGAAAGAACGTGACACACTGACCTAATTAAATGTATGGCCACGCCCTCCAGAGGTCACACCCATTGTGTTTCCCTCTCTCATATCATTCAGGAAGTGTCTAGGTATCTACATGCCAATGGCATGCTTCTACTATGAAGTGCACGATTCACTGATATTTACTACCTTAACTGCCCCACTATTGGGGATAGAGAGGGGAAGGAAGGTGGGGAGAGAATGGTGGCGTAGTCATGATGTGACGTAAACTTTTTGTCTTGACTGGCTACATCAGCGAGAGAAGGAAAGAGAGAAAGAGGGGGTGGGGGGTGGGGGCACAGATTTAGAAATCTATACTGTCGTGTGTAAGTGTGTGTGTGTGTGTGTGTGTGTGTGTGTGTGAGACAGATGGGACAGAGGAAGGGGGGAAGGATCATGCGCGCGCGCGCGCGCGCGCGTGTGTGTGTGTGTGTATGCGATTTGCACAAGATGGTAGATGTTTGGGACCAATCTAAGTGACTCGTCATACCCACTCAGAAACCACGCTATATTTCCAGGCGTCAGTGTTGATGAGTTATATGTGATTTCAGCATTTAGACTGCATGGCAAGTTTAGTGGAAATCGGTTTATACACTATGGTCTGTACTTCCATGTGCAGAGTTCTTTCATTAGAATCGTTTCATTGCAAGCATTCCATGTTGTTAAAAATGGGAAAAAATGCAAAGTTACACCCATTTAACAGCATAAAATGGTTGCAAGTAAAACGAAGACACTGTAAGTGAGCATGTGCAAGAGTGCTTTTTCATCTATGTTAGTATACACACACGATTACACGATGACTCACACGCATAAGATTTAAACACGCACAAACATTCTAAAGTTCACACACACACACACACACACACACACACACACACATAGATAGATGTGTGTGTGTGTGTGTGTGTGTGTGTGTGTGTGTGTGTGTGTGTGTGTGTGTGTGAGAGAGAGAGAGAGAGAGAGAGAGAGAGAGAGAGAGAGAGAGAGAGAGAGAGCGAGCTCAGACACTATCAGCCATGTCTCCCTGATGAGTCCGATCCAGTGGACGAAAGACCTAGGGGCAGGCAATATGAATAGATCTGTCTTGAGGAAGGATTGTCTTGGTTCCCCTATGCTGCTAGTTGAAGGGTTTAACAAAAATGATATGATATATTTCCCTGATTTTATGTTCTCAGTTTCTTTCTCTAGAGAAAGTGTGTGTGTGTGTGTGTGTGTGTGTGTGTGTGTGTGTGTGTGTGTGTGTGTGTGTTTCTGCATATTTCTTATCTTATCAGCTATGAAATAAATATTGTTTTCCAAGATTCAACAGAAAAAGGAAGGGAAGTAAAAACCAGTTTACCTAAACTGCACCCCAAATAGCTTTTATTCGCCGAAAAGAACATTGGCACCAGCGGTTCAGTATTGGAACACAGTTCTGAAGCTGAGTCACCCTGTTCGTATAATGGGCATATTTAGGCCTACAACACAGACTTAAAGCATTAACTTCCTAACACATTTTACGTAATACGTCGATTTAAAAATAAACCCACATTTGAGGTTGAAGTTTTAAACTGAATCTCAGTTGATAGGCATGTCCAGCATCAATTCTGATTCAATTCAGACTTACTGCAGTGATGCAGTATGAACAGAAATCACATCTATGAAAAACGCATGCATGTGCATGTGTGCGCTTCAACTGACTCATACACTAACATGCTTGCGAGACAAAATTTCACATGACACAGTTGTTCATGATCAACCAATCAAAAACAATATGCCATGTTGTTTTACATAACTGGCCTTTCGTTTCCTTGTTCCTCATTTCTATAGCCTAGCTTTCCACTTGTTAAAGTAACAAAATTTAATAAAGATCAAATAGCACAATAGCACAGTTTGTTGTGGTAGGTCAACGACAATTTCAGTTCAATTTAAAACATAGACATTACAAGTAAGTAAAACAACGAAGCATGCAAACAAAATTGACCATTACATACTAATAAGTAAAACTAAACATGCATCCAAAAATGACCATTACATACTAATGACTTTCCTTTCTCATCTCCCACCTTCTGTGTCCCTCAGTGGCTTGTAATACCAAATGAAAAACAAAGACCTTCATGAACCCATTCAAGAGATCCTAAATAGACTGGATCAAGGATCTTGGATTTCCCTCATCGTAGAAAGCACAAAAACTACTAGAATAATAGAGACACGATTTCTTGATGCTAAAGAGAGAGCAGTTGATGTTCTAGGACGAACAGAAACCGAAAATTTGCTTGGAGATGTTCAAAAGGTAACTAGAACTAAGATAGACAGTGTCAGGAACACCCATTGTAGGGAAATCATGCAACTCCTTAAACAATTACCTCAAGCATATGACATCTACAACACTGGTTCTCTTAGACTACAGTCTGACAACTACCTCAAGGATCAAGAAAAGCCTAATAAGAATGTGAGATCCCACAGAGTAAAACGTAAACGAGGAAATGGAAAATGCAAGAAGCGAAAAAATGAACCTCAGTACACTCCATCAGAGGAAGACAAACAAGCCCTTGACCCCATCGTTCTAGCCTCAAACGTAACGCTTACGGATGATCAAAAGCCATTTGCCTACTACCAGACTGTTCTGCGCCCAGCTCAAGATCACCAGCAGATTTATGTGATATAACCATTGGCACTTATGCCTGAGCTGAACGTTTGTGATGGCACCGTTTTTATCATGTGAAGAAAAAGGAGGTTAAAAAAAAGACTCTAATGGTGATGAAGATGATTTTGAAAAGTTACCATGGTACCAACCTACAGATAACAAACTCCCAGAGATGATGCAGCTCTTGAAGCTTTTATTCAAGCGTGTTCCAATAACATCGGTAGACCCCCCAAAACGCAGGAGGATCAAAGATAACCTTACTCTAGTCAAAGAACTGCCCTCAAAGAACTGAAAGATCTCCCTTTAACCCACAGTGCAGCATACAGATATGCGGATAAAGCAGGGGTAACTGTCATAACATCACTTGAAGAGGATGATGAAAAGATCTGGGCTGCTCTGAATGATAGCAATTATTAACTCGACCAAAATCCATCTGAACAGGTGACAGCAAAAATAAAATCATGGGCTAAGAAGTGGGTATTGAAAGGCGCCATCTCAAGTGACATAGCAAACTGTGTCACAGACATCCAGAACCCAAAAGCAGGAAAATGCAAAACCTCTCACCAAGACCCACAAGCAACAGTCTTATCCTATTAGACTCCTGCTGACAGGATCAGGCACTCCAGTGCAGCCACTTTCTAAGCTTGTCCAGAAGGCTATTCAACACCTGACACAACATCTACCGTACCAGATCATGGACACTAAAGAGTTTCTACAGAAGATAGAGAGGATAAACTCGACGTACAGCCCACTTCCACCATCAGCAACACTAGCAATCTGTGACGTAGTTTCTCTATATCCCACGTCAACAATGTAACGAGAGTTCCTGCCACAGAGAAGATGCTGCGAAAGATCCCATCGTCTCTTGACATCCCCACACGCTGTATCATGGAAGGGCTTGACATTGCATTGAACTACAATTTCTGCAAATATGAAGATGGCGAAAACAAAATAATCTATGCCAAGCCCAACCGTGGTACAGCCATGGGACCCTATCATTCCTGTCATTATGTAGATGCTTTCATGGGAGAGCTAGACCACAAGCTTGTTTCTACATCAGTTCCACTCCTTTCTTTTTTTTACATCCGAGTCCAGATGGAGATGTCAAGAAACTGGACTAGAACAGATTTAGAGACGATGGATTTGCTGTACTTCCATTGCCTCCACAGTTGATCAGTTTCAAGCTGAACTCCAAAC
>JADBJO010008905.1:25000-37500 GCA_016801955.1 Conus betulinus | reverse complement strand
CAATTTCGAATAAATCGGTTCAGAAGTGGTCAAGCCAGAAGGCCTTGTATCTTAGGTGCTGGGTGGCCATGTCCCCCGCTGAAGTGCCGACTGGTCAGGTTAGACTGCCTTTGCTATAGCAAGCATTACAGAGATTTGACGAAAATGGATTGAAAAAGGACTGAACTATAAGGCCCAGTGCCCTGCAGAACGGGGGTGCTGGATGCTCTGGTCATCCACTAAAAGGACGCTAACTTTCAAATCACATTGGCATAGTCACACCACTTTTCAAAGCCAAATTGAATTGAATCAGTTGAGAAACAGCTGAGTTATCAGATATGCACACATTTGCATTGTTACTTTCTTCGTCACGGTTGTTGCCGTGCCAGAATGAAAGGAGGGTGGTGACTTCCTATCTCCTAAGATTTTCATCTTTCGTAAGAATAATATAAAAGACAGACATGAGAGGGGACGGAGGTTGGGGGGGGGGGGGGGGGGGGGGGCACACAGACAGAGACGGAGACAACCGCACAGACAGACAAATAAACCACCAGACAGACAAAGAGAGAGAGAGAGAGGGGGGGGGGCGAACAGACAGACAGGCAGACAGAGAGAAGGGGAGGGAGGGAGCGAGGAAGGGGGGGGGGGGGGGGTGTACATTAAATGTTTATTTCTCATATCGTGAATAACACATAAAAATGAATGTTTTGGGGTAAGGTAGTTAATCTAAAACGGGGCGGGGGAGGGGGGGGGGGGGGGGGTGGTCATTCTGGCGTGATTTGTTTTAACTCCCGGGGTTGGGGTGGGGGGTGGGGGGTTGTCAATTGGCACGTGCTAATTCTAACTCCCGGAGTTAAACAGTGAGGGGAGTTAAAATGGATCGTTACACCGGGGTAAACTCTATACCGACATAAAGGGGGGGGGGGGGGGGGGGGGGGGGGGAGAGGGGGAATGGGGGGATAATAGGGGTGTTGGAAGGGGTGGGGGTACGACGGATACTGCAGCAAACCTACATTCACCGCTCCGTTGAACCCACCCGTAATAAGAGAAAGAAAGAGATACAGAGGAGAGGAAATGGGATGAACACGAAAAAAAGCAGAAAGAGAAAGGAAACTTTCAAGTGCCAAAAGAAACTGACATCACAAAAGTATGCATGATGTTTGAATAAATGACAAAAAAAATCGTTTTCAGCAAAATGAGGTTATTAAGTATACAGAATGCACAAACCTATAGATTACAGAAGTACAGACATGTCTTACACTAGACCAGACCAGATTTATGCCATACACTGTGCACATACCTATGTCATACATTAGGTACAGACTTGTTATATAGAATATGGAGAAGAACTATGTGATACAGCAAGTGCAGGCCTGATGTTTAGTGTGTACAGAACTATGTGATACAGTGGGAACAGATCTGTTGTATGTAAATTAGAAATTATGTAATGAGTAGATACAGACCTGATGTGTTGTGTGTACAGACCTCTATAAAACAGTAGGTACAGACTTGTTAGATACTATGTATAGAACTAAGTAATACAGTAGGTACAGACCAGTTATGCAGTTTGTACAGACCTCTGTAATGCAGCATGTATAGACCTGTATATAGTATATATAGGTCTTTGCCATACAGTAGACACAGACCTGTTCAATAGCATATACAGGTCTATGTCATACAGTAGACACGGACCTTTTCTATATTATGCATAGGTTTATGTCATACAGTAGACACAGACCTGTTATGGAGTTATATATAGGACTTGGGATACAGCAGACATAGACCCGTTATATAGCATACATATGATAGGTCTATATCATACAGTGGACACAGACTCTGTTATAGAGTATGTGAAGGTCTATGTCATACAGCAGGTACAGACCTGCTATTTAGTATGTGTAGGTCTATATCATCTATGTTTATGTATCTATCTATATAGTGTGTACAGAGCTATGTAACACATTGATTACATCTCTTTACATGCATAGCCCTATGTAATATTGAAAATACAGACATATTCTATTGTGTGTACAGAACTATATAATCAGTAGGTACAACCATGTTAAATACTATGTAAAACAACTATGTAAAACGTTAGGTACAGATCTGTTATATCATATGCACAGAACTACGTAAACCAGCAGTTTCAGATCTGTAAATACCCATGCAGCAGCAGAACAGGCACAGACCTAGAATTTAGTATGTACAGATCTATATAATACAAAAAAGGCACTAGTCTGTTATATAGTCTGTACTGACCTATACAGTACCATACGTACAGTACGTACAGTAGTATATTATCACAGAATTCTGTAATACAGTAGATGCAGATCTGTTATATAGTATTACAGATCTACATGATACAGTATGTACATATCTGTTATATAGTGTCCACAGACCTACAGAATACAGTACAGCAGACCTGTGACATAATGTGCACACACCTATTAATACAACCGGCGCATACGTGTCTACATCATGTTCAGAACAGGCATCATGTAACCATACAGGTATGCAGGCCTCTAGGCGACAGTGTGTATCATACAACAATAGTCAGTCTGTATAGTTCCACCCCAAACAACGTGTACAAATCTATGTCGGTTACAATATGACGTATCTATGTCAACAAGTGTACACTGGAATGCGTCAGTTAGAACCTGTACACAGCTTAATTCCGCGAGCTCCTGTTTATGCAGGCGAACATCATATTATCATTATTTTTATTATTATTATCATTATCATTATTATTACTATCATCATTATCATCGTTATGATTCTTATGATTATCATTATCATTATTATATTCATTACTGTTATCATCACCACCGTCATCATCGTTATTATTGTTATCATTATCATCATTAGTACTAGTATTACTATTATTATTATTATCTTTATCTTTACTAATATAGTCATTGTTGCTGTTTTAGTTATGATGATGATGATGATGATGATGATGATGATGATGATAATGTTGATGATGATGATGATGATGATCATCATCATCATCATCATTATTATTATCAGTATTATTATTTCATTATCCTTCTGCTGTTATAATTGTTATCATCATCATCATCATCATTATAAATAAATCAGTCTATAAGTTGATTAATCACTTTTTTTTCTTTTAGAATACTTTGATAACGCCTGTCCTTGTTAGACACCAAGCTTAAAGCACTTCGCAATCCACAGTCATGCTTGTTAAGTAGAAATCCAGTTATGTGTGAAATACCGTTTACATATCAATCGCAACATGTACTTGTTTATACAGAATATAGATCTTCATCAGTTTCAATGTGTGTAAGCTTGTGGTCATAACACTGTGAGGTAAACTACACCATTACAATTAGTGCATAGGCAGATGACAGATGTGATCTGTTTGCACGTGTTATCCGATTTGCAGTCTGCACAGAAAGTGTCTTGTCTCTCAGCACTAATGGGTGCCTATAATGTCTACTCACCATTTTGAGCTGCTGAGAGCTGTTCACTGCCGCCGTCAGCTGAGCTGAGGTGATGCTAGGTAGAAGAAGCGCCTTTGTCACCCTGATGTTGCCGCCAGCCATGTCGTTTACAAGGTGCTTCAGCGCGATTTCCTGGTTGTCCAGTTGCTTTATGGCCTTCGTGAGGACCTTGGCGATGACCTTATTTTGGTCTGCCGGTGACTGTGTAGAGAGGTACTGCCCTCCCCCAACAGATTTGACCTCACCCACCAGAATGCCATACTGGCGGTGGAGAAATGACGATGTCACATTCCCCATCAGCAACGTTGGAGGGAATGGACGAGTGGGTGATAGAGGGGAGTTGAGAAATGATGATGTTGGTGGGGTTGGTGTTTTGCTGGGGGTTATGTAGTTGAGAAATGATATTGGTGGGATTGATGTGATGCTGGGGGTTATGTTGGTTGTCCAGGTACTTCCTGAACATCATTTGAGAAATGACCATCATGATCTCCTTGATACCCCTCAGGGCCATGAGACACTGGTACTGTGCCTCATCATCCTGACGATCAGTGTCCTGGATGTGCTTGTCCTTCAGGCTGATGGGTTGTCTGTAAAAACTGTGCCTGCTGGGGAGGACTGAAATGAGGTGGATGGTTGTGAGGATGCTGATGGCAGTGACGATGTTGATGCTGATGGCTGTGATGATGTTGATGGCTGTGATGATGTTGATGGCTGTGATGATGTTGATGTTGATGGCTGTGATGATATTGATGCTGATAGCTGTGATGATTTTGATGCTGATAGCTGTGATGATGTTGATGCTGATGGCTGTGATGATGTTGATGGCTGTGATGGCGTTGATGGCTGTGATGATGTTGATGCTGATGGCTGTGATGATGTGGATGGCTGTGATGATGTCGATGGCTGTGATGATGTGGATGGCTGTGATGATGTGGATGGCTGTGATGATGTGGATGGCTGTGATGCTGTGGATGGCTGCGATGACGTGGATGGCTGTGATGATGTGGATGGCTGTGATGATGTGGATGGCTGTGATGATGTGGATGGCTGTGATGATGTGGATGGCTGCGATGACGTGGATGGCTGTGATGATGCGGATGGCTGTGATGATGTGGATGGCTGTGATGATGTGGATGGCTGTGATGCTGTGGATGGCTGCGATGACGTGGATGGCTGTGATGATGTGGATGCTTGTGGCGTATAAGGGCGGGCACGTCTCTGTTTCCGAGACATGCCACGTGTGGGTGGAGGTGGATTCTGTCTAACAAGAACAGTCTGCTCAACGACAGTTTCCACAGTGCGAGGAACCCAATTGAAAAAAGCGGTGGGAAAAAATGGGTGGTCTGAAGGAGATCGGGGTACATGGATTGAATAAAGGGGATCCAGGCATCCTCTGGAGCACTCCCCGCCTGCAATAAACCATCACCCCTGTTTGGTTTGTTTTCATCAACCCTTGGTCATCATCATCATCATCATCATCATCATCATCATCATCATCATCATTATTATGACTATTATCATTGATATTGTTATATTATGATTATTATTACTATCATCATCATCATTCATTTATTCATTTGTCCGCCATGGAGCACTGAGACAGGACTACCCATTTCAGGAGAGGGAAAGCAGCAACAGACTCTTTCAACGCCCACAGTGATTCCATGGAGCACTGAGACAGGACTACCCATTTCAGGAGAGTGGAAGCAGCAACAGACTCATTCACCACCACTTTGATTCCATGGAGCACTGAGACAGGACTACCCATTTCAGGAGAGTCAAAGCAGCAAACAGACTCATTCACTACCACTTGATTCCATGGAGCACTGAGACAGACTACCCATTTCAGGAGAGTGGAAGCAGCAACAGACTCATTCACCACCACTTTGATTCCATGGAGCACTGAGACAGGACTACCCATTTCACGAGAGTCAAAGCAGCAACAGACTCATTCACCACCACTTTGATTCCATGGAGCACTGAGACAGGACTACCCATTTCAGGAGAGTGGAAGCAGCAACAGACTCATTCACCACCACTTTGATTCCATGGAGCACTGAGACAGGACTACCCATTTCACGAGAGTGAAAGCAGCAACAGACTCATTCAACACCACTGTCACTCCCTGCCAGGGGCAGATCACATCATGTTGGAGAGGAGGGTCGAAAATTGAGTGTAGTCACTGACTGACAGTGTGTGAGCGTTTAGTTAGTAGTAGTGCAAATTGTCACACACACACACACACACACACACACACACACACACACACACACACACACACACACAATCCTAATCATAAGCGAAGCGCTATAGATCTAACCTTTATTTCTCCTGATCTAGCGCCACTATGTGACTGGAATCCTCTGAACGATGCGCTCAATAGCGATCATTTACCTATTATAAGTGAACAAGAAACCATAAGACAAAAGTTTTACCCAACTGAATTGAATAAAGAAAAAAAAAATCCAAAATGTAACTACAAATTTGCGGACTGGATATTGTTTTTCTTTCTTCTTTTTTTTTTTCTTTTTTTTTCTTTTTCTTTTTTTTTGTTTTTACTAAGATCGTTTTACATAAATCCTTATGATAGAGATAACAAATATGTTGATGAGTTATATGACCAGTTTCAAAATGCTTCAACTGCCTCAAGGCAATTCGATACCAATGATAAAATCTGTACCTTCTAAAAACATGTGGGTAACGTCTGGTGGAACGAAGCTTGCGAAGAGGCCAAAAAGGAGAAAAAATATGAAACTAAAAGATTGCTTACATAGTAAGGGGCCTGAACGCGCCGAAAAAGCTTCCTGAGAGAAAAAAAAAAGAGCAAAAGATACATCCAACAGAACCATTGCCTTTGCTAACAGGCAATACTGGTCGCCTTTTTGCAATAATGTAGTATACAGTTATAACAACATACAAAAAGTATGGGGAAGAATGAAAACAATGAAACATGGAGTAAATCTACCTCAATACAGATGACAAACGATGAGGAAGAGAACAAAACGACAGGAGAGGAAGTTCAAGACGAGAAGACATGACACAACAACAACACGACATGACACAACAACGCTCGCCTCTTAGCCTATACATCGATTTCTTAACAATGTCCACGTCCCGGGGTGGAGGATCCGGTTGGACATGGTCCCACGATGTCCGTTGGAATGTCTTGAGTCAGAAGAGGGGTGGAGTGAAAAAGGCGGTGGACCCTCCTCGGGGCCGACGATCCGCCCCTGGAAACACAGCTGTAGAACACCATAACTACTTGGACTGGCCACGTTTTCTTTTCCCTAACGTAGTGGACAGTGGGTGAGGGCCAGTCGTTCACAGCAACTCCCACTCATCTACCCACAGATGCACACAAGAAGAGGATAGCCAAGGAACCCTCTTTGATTAGCCAGAGAGGGGGAAGAACGGTGACGCAGCTAGCTGGAAGACGGTCCGGCCAAGGCCAATGTCAACAGGTGGCGTCGTCGCTGACACTGGTACCTGCCACCAGATGTGCCACCGAGACTGCAGGGAAAGGCGGCGGTAGTGACGACACGAGCCTGATGTTCCGTGTGGTGCGGTACCTTAGGCAGCAGCCTTCACCAAGGAAGGCGATCCATAAAACGGGGACCCCGTCCCCGCCACCCGTCGAAGGATGTCGCAGGTGCCTCCAGCAACGAAGCCTGACCCTCGGCTCAACGATGACGTCGAGGGCGGAGGACACGGAGGTGGCGAGCCTCCTGGATGGCTGCCTGTTGTTGTTCTCTCGGCTGCTGTCCCTTCTCTAACTTCGTAAACACTTCGTTCCACCTCTTCACCTTCGTGACGTAGGTACAGCTCACCAACAGCAAACACATCCCCGATCGCTGGGTGGTGGTTGGTCGCCTACCGTCACGTGGGCTGGGTTCTAGTGAGCTGAACTGACCCTGCAGCACGTGCTCCGCTCGGAATGCGGGACACTCGCTGTGCCGCCACCAAGAAAAGGAGGGAAGGAAGAGAAAAAAAGTCAAAACATGCCACTGTCCTCTTAACCCGTGACACGCTGGTTTTAGAAAGGGTCGATGCACTACCGACCATCTTGTAAAACTTACAAATAAAAAAAAAAGTTTTCCCACAGAAAAAAGTACATTGGCTACATTTTTTTTTTATGTTAAAAAAGCCTACGGCAGTGTTTGGCATGCTAGGTTGCTTTACAAACAACAACAACAACAAAAAAAGGTATTTCAAGATGTATTCTTCCTTCAGGTACATTAATGGGGTATCCCAAGGATCAATTATTGCCCCAATTTTGTTTTCAATTCTCCTTATGATCTTCCTTCTGCGCTGTCCAAAAATATCCATGTAGTTCAGTATGCTGATGGCATCGCAATATGGATGCATACTAGTTTAAGAAAACATACAAAGAATAGGTCAATCAATCATGTGCAGAAGTCATATCAATACGAATTGGACAATTTATCAGCATATATAAAAAAGGGCTTGAATTATCAGGTGAAAAACACCGTTTAATGTTTGTTGTTTTTTTTTTTTGTTTTGTTTCGTTTTTTTTTTTTTTTTTTTTTTTTTTTTTTTTTTTTTTTTTACAATGCAGAAAATCCACCTGTACTCCCATCCTTGAATATAGATGGCACTTTCTTGCAATATCAGAAATCAGACGATTTTGGGAGAGGCTTTTTAACGCCAAAACTAAACTGGAAAATGCATATAGAAAATTGTTATCTAAAGCTGGAAGTAGACTGAATTTTCTTAAAATTGTTAATTGCCAACCTTGGGGTAAAAATATTTAAACCCTTTTGCATCTTTCTTTGGCTCTTGTCCGCTCCAAGTTAAAGTATGGACAAGAAGCTTACTTTTCAGCGCCAAAGTATCTTTTAAAAAAGTTTACAAAGTATTGACAGTAAAGTTGAAAGAAACTCGTGTCGAGCGTGGCAGCAGAGAGTCCTCAGAAGAGAAGCCCCCTTCAAGCGAGTGTTTCGGCCCTTATCTCCTGACACTCTAGGGGGGTTGGGCCACACCCGGTTCATGACTCCGGATGTCCCTCTGCTGCCCTTTTTTTTTTTTTTTTTTTTCCATCTTGGGATGAGCCATGACTGGGATTTGAACCCATGCCCTTCTGGACATGCTCATTTCCACTTAATGACTCACGCACTAACCACTGAGCCACAGGGACACCTGATATTTGTAGGAAAGTTAAGCCTTATGAAGTTCACTTTTGTTCCTCCTTGACCAGATCCAACTTGAACACCTCTCTGCCGCTTCTGCCATTGCTTTCAGGGCTTTGGTTTTTCCCCTCCCTGCAACTGAGAGCTGTTTCATGAGGCTGTATGCAGACGTTCCCACAAACCCCCTAGCTCCAATTTCTGCAGTGAGGACTTTGACCTGATAGCCTTCTCTCCGCAGGCTGTTTGCCAGATCAGCATACTTTTCAGTCTTGTAGATCTGAGCTGCCTCCATTCTGTTCTCATATGGCACCGTGAGCTCGATCATGATCAGCTGCTTGGTTGACTGAGAGTATAATACTATGTCTGGTCTCATGCCACTCTTGCTGATAATCTCTGGGTGACTATTCCATTCTGGGAGGTCTGCTGTGCACTCCCAGTCATCTGCCCCGTCAAGCAGACTCTGCCTGCATGTTCCGAGTGGCACTGTTGTTCTTGGCCATGATTCGCTGCATCCTGCCGTGAAGAATGTTGCGGGTGCTTTTGGAGTCCTGATTTTCCCTTTTGTGGTGTTGGTACTAGCCCAGACTACTTGTACAATCTCTTTGAGCACTTGGTTTGCCTCCATGTGTACCTTCCTTGAGCCAGGGCTACTTTACATGAGCTTAGGACATGCTCCACTGTTTGTTTTTCATGGCAAAGGGGCATGAAGGATCGTCTGTTTTTCCCCACTTCACCAGGTTTGCATTTGAAGGCAGAAGATCATATGCAGATCTGAGAATGAAGCTGATCCTGAGAGGGGCCATGTGCCAAATGTCATTCCAAGTGAGACTTCTTTGGAGTGCATTCTCCCATGTTGTCCATTGCCCTTGCTGGCTCTGCTGGACTGCTTTTTGGAGTCTTTGTTGGTCTTCTTTTCTCATCTCCTGAATCATCATGTCTCTTTTGGCTTTTCCTTTGGCCTTTGACCACCATTCAGTTTTGGTCACCCCCAGTCCTTGTCTGTTGGTCTGTGTGTGTCCTGTTATGTCTCTGATCTTGAGACTTTCTTTGCAGAATCCATCGCCTCTTGAACTTTCCATTTTCTGCCTGTCTTCAGCTGGGGCTTGATTGCTTCAACCACCTTGTCTCCTGAGTCCTTCAGCATGCTTTGAAGTCTGATCTTCCCTGCTTTATATTCCTCCAGGATGGATTTCAGTGGTAGTTTCAGCTTTGCTTGGCGACAATATAGCGCTATGTCAGTCAGACAGGGTGGGACACCAAGCCATTTCCTTGTGAAACTGTTGATTTTGGATTCCATTGCCTCCACTTTGCTGGTGCAGATGTCGTATATCATCAGAGGCCATAGAAGCTTTGGTATCAGCATGAACTGCAGACACCAGACCTTGTAATTGCCAGGGAGCCCACACTGGTCAATGGTCTCCAAGCCTTCTTCCGACATCTGTTTGCCTCATCCAGAATGAAGTTCAAGCCAAAGAAATCACGGAGTCTCTCACTGAGGAAAGGAAAAGTGGCCGAATCTGTGGTCTTCAGTGTTGCCAACCAGACCATTCCAACAGTAACAGAAGAGCCAGTCAAGAGCCTTGGAAGATGGTATGATGATACGCTGAAGTACGCCAAAGTATCTTTTAAAAAAGTTACAAAGTATTGTAAGCCTTGGAAGATGGTATGATGATACGCTGAAGTACGCCAAAGTATCTTTTAAAAAAGTTACAAAGTATTGACAGTAAAGCTATTAAATTAGGCGTAGGAGTTCCTGTACACACAAATACATATAGGAGCTACAAAGCGGCGAATATCTTACCTTTATCAGAGCAAAGACGTCTAGAAGTAGCCAAATATGTGATTCGAAGCCTGACAGTAAAAAAATTCAGTTACTGATGATATTTTTGTAAATTCGAATAAAGAGTTTCCAAGCAGAGCCAGGGACATCTCATATATTCAGCCAATAATGAATTATACTGCTGAACTTATGTCTAAGTGTAATGTAGATTCAACATCGATTCGAGAGTTCCCCACAGTTCCAATGATGCCTCATTGGGAACACTTGAGTGGGGATTATGAGTATACAGTCTCAAAGAAAAAGAAAATATTAACACTCTAGTGAACGATGCGAAAGAACACCTCGAAAATTCTTATTCTAATCACCTTAAAATCTATACCGCTGGTCCAGTTATGGACACAGCTGATAGCGGTTCTGGTTTCATGCAGAATCGTCTGTAAGTATCAACAAGCCAGCAAAACTTGATGCAGAATCACCTGTAAGTGTCAGCAAGCCCTCAGAACGTGATGCAGAATCATCTGTAAGTGTCAGCAAGCCAGCAAAACTTGATGCAGAATCATCTGTAAGTGTCAGCAAGCCAGCAGAACTTGATGAAGAATCGTCTGTAAGTGTCAAAAAGCCAACATAACTTCATGCAGA
The DNA here is from genome assembly GCA_016801955.1 of Conus betulinus. NCBI lineage: Eukaryota > Metazoa > Mollusca > Gastropoda > Neogastropoda > Conidae > Conus > Conus betulinus. Next base: position 26,491 of record JADBJO010008905.1, on the reverse strand, counting down.
ATCGTCTATAAAGTGTCAACTAGCCAGGAGAACTTGATGCAGAATCATCTGTAAGTGTCAGCAAGCCCTCAGAACGTGATGCAGAATCATCTGTAAGTGTCAAAAAGCCAACAGAACTTCATGCAGAATCGTCTGTAAGTGTCAACTAGCCAGCAGAACGTGATGCAGAATCATCTGTAAGTGTCAACAAGCCAGCAGAACGTGATGCAGAATCATCTGTAAGTGACAACTAGCCAGGAGAACTTGGTGCAGAATCATCTGTAAGTGCCAACTAGCCAGCAGAATCTTCTAGAGCCATCACACAAGAGAGAAAAAGATTGGTGCTTCCTAAGGGGTGAAGGGATCACGTATGTGAAGTAAAAATGAAAGCAATTAATGAATGAATAGATAAATAAATAAATAAAGTGAAGATCACGGATGCATCTCTCAGAGTGCTGTTCAGATTTCCAGACAGATACTGTAGGGGTCTGTATCTCTCAGGCCTGGTTGTTACCAAGACACATAAAGAAAGCAGGTGTGGAATACAGCCTGTCATGCAGTGTCAGTCAAAATCCCCCTACTGACAATCATTACTTTGTTGCAGAGTCTGTCTTAGTGTGCACTCCACTCCCGATGACACCGCCATGTCCTTCCTTCAGCAGTCCCCATGAGCACAGCATCTTCTTCATCACTTCATCCTCATCAATCGGCTTCAACACTTCATCCTCATCAATCAGTATATTAACAGAATAACCTCTAATTCCTGTTCATTCCCTGCCCTTACGGTGGCCTGAGTTTCTGTTGCCTCTCCACATCTAAGCCCATACGTGTTGATGTTGCCTCTCCACATCTAAGCCCATACTTGTTGATGTTGATGTTGCTGATACCAGTAAGCTCATGGGGACTGCTGAAGGAAGGACATGGCGGTGTCATCGGGAGTGGAGTGCACACTAAGACAGACTCTGCAACAAAGTAATGATTGTCAGTAGGGGGATAGCAGGTGGTGTCCTGTGTATGCTGGGTCCACCATGAAACACCACCGACGTCACTCTGCAGCAGTGCATTGTCTCCCCTGGTTTCCCTCATACCACAAGTCAGTGACTCTCCCTGTGTGCTACAGGTGGTTTCCCTCATACTCTTGACATTGACTGTCCTATGGTTTTAAAGGCACAAGGCCTGTGACAGATTGTGACTCTCCCTGTGGGTTACAGGTGCAGTGTCTGTGACAGACAGTGACTGTCCCTGTGGGTTACAGGTGTAAAGTTTGTGACAGACAGTGTTTGTGACAGATTGTGACTCTCCCTGTGGCTTACAGGTGTAAGGCCTGCGACAGTGACTTTCCCTGTGGGTTACAGGTGTAAAGTTTGTGACAGACAGTGTCTGTGACAGACAGTGACTGTCCCTGTGGGTTACAGGTGTAAGGCCTGTGACAGTGACTCTCCCTGTGGGTTACAGGTGCAAGGCTTGTGACAGACAGTGACTGTCCCTGTGGGTTACAGGTGTAAGACCTGT